>CM033645.1:154868869-155048221 GCA_019512145.1 Engystomops pustulosus | reverse complement strand
ACTAAACTACACGGACAAGCCGCACAGATAGCACACAAAAAAAAAAAGATAATGCGCACCAAACTACACGGACAAGCCGCACAGATGGCACACACCAAAAATAATGCGCACTAAACTACACGGACAAGCCGCACAGATAGCACACAAAAAAAATAATGTGCACTAAACTACACGGACAAGCCGCACAGATAGCACACAAAAAAAAAAGAGAATGCACACCAAACCACACGGACCAGCCGCACAGATGGCACACAAAAAATAATGCGCACTAAACTACACGGACAAGCCGCACAGATAGCACACAAAAAAAATAATGTGCACTAAACTACACGGACAAGCCGCACAGATAGCACACAAAAAAAAGAGAATGCACACCAAACCACACGGACCAGCCGCACAGATGGCACACAAAAAATAATGCGCACTAAACTACACGGACAAGCCGCACAGATAGCACACAAAAAAAATAATGTGCACTAAACTACACGGACAAGCCGCAAAGATAGCACACAAAAAAAAGAGAATGCACACCAAACCACACGGACAAGCCGCACAGATGGCACACAAAAAATAATGCGCACTAAACTACACGGACAAGCCGCACAGATAGCACACAAAAAAAATAATGCGCACTAAACTACACGGACAAGCCGCACAGATAGCACACAAAAAAAAAGATAATGCACACCAAACCACACGGACAAGCCGCACAGATGGCACACAAAAAATAATGCGCACTAAGCGCTCGCGCAGTAGCTGTACTGCGCTGAGCGCCAATAGTGGGAAGCTGCGCAGTACAGCTACGGCGCGGAGCGCTAAGGGGTTAAAAAAACATCATTCAGCGTATACACACATACATACAGCAAATACACACAGCATATACACACATTTCTAGCAAATACAGACTATAACATGCATACAGCATATACACAAATATACATTTACACATGCACATATATATGCAGCCCAGTAGCTGTAGACCACACATGGGGGAAGTAGACAGCAGGAAGTAGAGATGAGAGTTGTCCTCTCCCCCTCCATTTGTTGTCTGTGCTGCTGGCTCAGCTTTGTGAAGATAAGTACAGGCGGTCCCCTACTTAAGAACACTCGACTTACATACAACCCCTAGTTACAAACGGACCACTGGATATTGGTAATTTATTGTGCTTTAGTCCTAGGCTACAATGATGAGCAGGAACAGTTATCAAATGTGTCTGTAACAAAGCTTTAGTGTTAATCCTGATTCTTATGACAACCCAACATTTTTAGTAATAACCACTTATCATGTCATATTGAAAAAATGGGACGTGTCAGGAAGGTGAAAATTGCTTCGCGATTAAGGGGTTAAGACTGGAGGAGGTGCAACTTATTACATATTATGCTGAACCTGGTAGCAAGAATCATATGTATATACATCATGTACAGGCAGTCCCTGGGTTTATATCAAATAGGGTCTTGAGGTTTGTTCTTAGTAATTTATTGCAGTCTTTGAACGTATACTTTATTCGATTGCAATCCGCTCAAACTTTTTTGTCTCTGGTGGGAATTGGATTTTCAAAAAAATGATTGGGTTGTCATAAGAATCAGGATTAAACACTAAAGCTTTTTATCAGACCTTTGATAACTGTTTCCTGCTCATCCATTGTAGCCTAGCTAAAGCCATAATTAACCATAGCCAGTGGTCCGTTTTGTAACTCGGGGTTAGTATTAAGTCGAGTGTTCTTAAGTAGGGGACCGCCTGTACCTATCTTCACAAAGCTGCTGACAGCAGCACGCAACAAATGGAGGGGGAGAGGACAACTCTCATCTCCACTATCCTGCTGTCGACTTCCCCCCTGTGTGGTCTACAGGCTACTGGCTGCTATATTGTGCAATGTTTAAAGTATATTTGTTTATTGCTGTATGCATGTTATGAGTCTGTATTTGCTAGAAATTTGTGTAATATGTCTGTGTGTAAGTTGCTGTTGTAATGTGTATACGCTGATATGTTTTTTAAAACCCCTTAGCCGCTCCGCGCCCGTAGCTGTACATGCGCAGCTTCCCACTTGGCGCTCAGCGCAGTACACTACTGCGTGCAGCGCATACTCATTTTAGAAGTGGTCACCAACGTCGCGAGACGTGTGACATCGGGCTGATATTTTGGGTGACAGAGCAGGAGGATTCCTGTCCTCCGTCACCCGACAATCAATCGTGTGCCAGCCCGCCGATCGCCGTGATTGGCCATCAAACCTGACTGCCATTCCAGCTAGATTTTAAGGCTAAAAACGTGCTTTTAGCACTTCCTCTTCCTCCCGCGGCATCTTTTGGTTTGGTATCGCTGGATGAGAAGAGCGTTACTGTGGTGCAACCAAAATACCTTTTACACTATAAATAGTGGTTCTGATCCTTTATCTGATCCCTATTGTTCCCTACACTTCCCATCCCTATCTGTTTTCCTGTGTCCTGTTTGTTCCCTGTGTGATCGCTTGTGTGATCCCCACGTTCTTCCGTTTTTTTTTTCCCTGTCTGCTGTCCCCTCGGAACCCACAAACGCCTTTTCAGTGCGCCGTGTTAGCGTTGTTCTGCACGGGACGCACTTTTTCAGTGCGCCGTGTGAATACGCTGCACAGAATCTTTAGCATCTTAGAGCGGTATTTAGTTTGTCTAGGGCAAGCTAGTGCATTTTTAGCGCCTTTTTGCGCGGTGCACATAGGTTTTTTTTCGGTGCCTTGTAATATATTTTTCCAGACGCCGGAGTGTAGTACCCGTACTTAGCTATTTTTTTTTTTTGTGGTAGTCCATCTGTGCGGCTGGTCCTGTGGCTTGGTGTGCATTATCTTTTTTTTTTTGTGCTATCTGTGCGGCCTTGTCCGTGTAGTTTTAGTGTCGCATTATTTTTTTTGTGTGCTATCTGTGCGCTTGTCCCGTGTAGTTTATGCGCATCTTTTTTGGTGTGTGCCAGCTGTGCGGCTTGTCCTGTAGTTTGGTGTGC
Organism: Engystomops pustulosus; assembly: GCA_019512145.1. NCBI lineage: Eukaryota > Metazoa > Chordata > Amphibia > Anura > Leptodactylidae > Engystomops > Engystomops pustulosus. The sequence goes on along the minus strand of CM033645.1, from coordinate 155,045,250 downwards.
ATTAACCTTTTTTTTTTGTGTGCTAATTTGTGTGGCGGCTTGTCCGTTAGTTTAGTGCCGCATTATTTTTTTTGTGTGCTATCTTGCGCTTGTCCCCTGTAAGTTTAGTGCGCATTATTTTTTTGTGGGGGTTGGCCAAAAATTTCTGTGGCGGCTGGTCCGTGTGGCTTGGTGTCATTCATCTTTTTTTTTTTTTTGTGTGCTATCTGTGCCTTGTCCGTAGTAGGTTAGTGCACATTATTTTTTGGTGTGCCTCTGTGCGGCTTGTCCTGTAGTTTGTGCGCATTATCTTTTTTTTTTGTTGCTATCCTGTGAGGCTTGTTCGTGTAGTTTAGTGCCATTATTTTTTGTGTGTGCCATCTGTGCGGCTTGTGCCGTAGTCAAGTTGGTGCGCATTTCTTTTTTTTTTTGTGTGCTATCTGTGCGGCTTGTCCGTGTAGTTTGTGCACATTATTTTTTGTGTGTGCCATCTGTGCGGCTTGTCCGTGTAGTTTGTGTGCATTATTTTGTTTTTTTTTTTTTGCTGCCTATCACGTTTTAATCCGTGTAGTTTGGTGCCCATTTCTAATTTTTTTCTGTCTCTAGTTTTTTGTGTGCAATGTCTCAGAAGACGTACCACACGTGTTGGGGCATATAACATGCGTGCCTCTTACCACCGATCAGCTATTGGGTTGATGGTCTCCTTTTACCATATCCTAATCCTCTGCTCCTCTCCAGTGAACTGGAAGGACCCCCAAGAACGCCTAGGGTTCCAGGGACGCTTTCTGCAATTGAAGTGCCTGGGACTTCTGCAGGAGAAGTGCCTGGGACTTCTGCGGAGAAGTGCCTGGGGACGTCTGCAGGAGAAGTGCCTGGGACCTATCTGCCAGGAGAAGTGCCTGGACTTTCTGCAGGAAGAATTTTCTGGGACTTCTGCAGAGACGCGTCCTGGGGCTCCACTGACCCCACATGTGGTAGCCCCAGATAATTCTCCCCTGCAGGTCCCTGACTTTTTGGGCCATCCCTGTCATTAACTTTGCACACGACGGGCTCAGAGCTTTAGACTTTTTTAGTTTTTTTTTGATGAGGAGCTGCTAAATTTTTTTTGATTATTATATTTCAGACAAATCTCTACGCTGCACAACATTTGCCCAAAACCCACGTCCTTATTATGCACAACCCTACAGGTGGCACCCCTGTCACTGCAGCCGAGATGCCCAAGTATTGGGGCATAATACTCCTTATTGGGTCTATAAAGAAAGCCTTCACTCAGGACTACTGTAGCATCGACATACTGTACACACCCCCCATGTTCCGCATGGCCATGAGCAGTATGCGCTTTGAGCCATCCTAACGTTTTTGCCTACACTGACAACACACAGTGCCCACCAGAGGTGACCCCAGTTATGATCGGTTTATGCTTAAGGTCATGCCCATATTTAGATCATTTAGTGCCAGTTTGCCAGGATATCTCCCGCCAACATGTGAGATAGACGATTCCCTGGTACAATTCAAAGGGAGACTTTCAATTTCCGCCAGTACCTGCCCATAAGAGGGCAAGATATTGTGGAAAATGTATAGGCTAAGTGCGACAGTTCATCAGGGTTTTAAAAACACAAAACATACAATTTCAGGGTATATGAGGGAAGAGGACTCCACTATAGTCCCCCAGAATGATGCCCCCCCTTCCTGGGTGTTACAGGGAAGATAGTGTGGGATTTAGTGTCACCCACTGCTGGACAGGGCTACCACCTCTATCCTGGACAATTTCTACCCAGCACCACCCCTATTTCAAGTGCCTCACTCCAGACATACTGTGGCGGCATCGACTGTACGCAGAAATCAAGAGGTCTCCCTAAGTCGGCTGCTTGGGCAAAAACTTCCACGCACTAAAGCAGGCCCTATGCATCGATCTGTATTGTGTGATTAATTAAAGGACAAGAGAGAGGTACCTTGTATTACCCACACTACTGGCACACCACCACCCCTGTCCGCAGTACGAGGTGCAGTACCGAAACCCCAAGCCAGACTGTATTTTCCTATTTAACCATACATGGGAGTGGTGGACTTGTCTACCATAGTTCCTTCAGTCCAGTACAATTCCAGTGACGGAAGTCGAGGGTGTGTACAAGCAGCTGGCCTTGCACATCATGCAGTGGCATTGTATAATGCTTATGTGCTGCATCGTATGCCGCCAGAGGAACTTTCCTGGTTCAAGAGATGGTAATAAAGTGCCTTTCTTTTTGGAGACTCATGAAGGGGGGAGTGGCTAGCACATCTGAGAAGTGAGGCCCACATCACGTATTGTACTCAGGCAGACTTTCCAGGCGTAGTGTTTCCCCAAACAGCCAGCAAGGGAAGGTCACAAAGATTTTCAGGGTGTGCTCCAAAAATTTCATTCGAGGACACCATTCTTCACTGTGAGCATATGCCCGAAAAACCAGGGTTATGTTAGAAGATTGCTTCCGAATTTACATACTCCCGATTTTTCGAGTACCCTGTTGTTTACCCTGACGCACAGCTTATACATCATTCCGCACCTTCCTCTTCTAGCCCGCCACTGTGCCCAGCCTGTATGTTTACTCCCGTAATGCTTTATTACCGGGAAACATTCATCATGATTTTTATGGGTGTTTGTCTCCCTGCAATCAGCTGGGCACCAATGACATAATAATTTTTTTTACTATGACACTATCCATTTTGCCTTTTTTCAGTGGTCCACCTTGGTTAAATGCTCAACATAATACCCCTAGATTATTCTGGAGGGGTGTAGTTTCCAAATAGGGCAGTTTCTTAGGGTTTCTACTGTACTGGCCCCTATTTGGCACTCCAAATCTTTACCATATGCCAAAAGAAAAAAAAAACTGTACAATGTCTGTGCCCACAAGTTATTCCCTTTTGAGCCTGCCGTGTCACCATCCTACAGATTATTGCTCCCCTGGGTTATTGCCCTAACCGGGGTACAGCAGAATGATTTTTGTGTGTTTTTCTTCCCCAGTGGCATGAGTTGGGCAAAATACTTTTGTCACTTCAATGGCATATTTGATACATTGCATCCAACTGTATCTCTGCACTACTCACTTTTTTTAACCTGTTGAGCCCGCACCTTAGGGTTACATCTCATACAAGCTACATACATTCTTTGAGGGTTCCTTTCCCAAATGGGTTCACTACTTTTGGCTTTCCTATTGTATGTACCTACCCTCGGGTAACCCCCCATTACCAATCTGTGAAAACGAAGCTTGAAAACCTAAATTGTGCTTCTTTCTCCTTACCCCTGCCGTGTTGCCAGGCCTGTTAATTAGTGGCACCTGTGTGTATGCCGTACGCAGGACAACCCCAGAATATTTTTGGGGTGTTTGTACTAAAGTGCGATGGGTTGTTGCACAGTATATGAGAGCACAAAAATGACTTTTTGAGATAAAAACAACCATTTTTACTCTGCACCAGTTACTTTAGCATTCAATTTTGACCAGCGTGTTGGGGGTTAAAATGCATCATACACCCTACAGTCCTTCTTGATGGGGTTTGCCGCTTTCCAAAGGGTTCACTACTATGGGAGTTCTATTGTACTGGGGTACCGATGAAGTCGGTGGTACCCCCCATTCCAATCTAGTGAAACAAGCTGAAAACCTAAATTGGTGCTTCTTTCTTTCCTGACCCCTGCGTGTGCCCGCCTGTAATTATTGGCACATGTGTGGTATTGCCCGTATCTCAGGACACCCCCCGAATGATTTTTGGGGGGTTTTGTCTAAAGTGGCATGGTTTGGGTCACAGTATATGAGGCACTAATGACATTTTTTAATCAAACCGCATTTTTACTCTGCAATCAGTTACGTTGCATTCAAGTTTTTGACCAGCGTGTCGGGGGTTAAAATCTCACACAACCACCGATAATCTTTGAGGGGTCCTAGTTTCCGTAATGGTATCATTTAATTGGGGTTTTCTATTGCATCTGGCACCTCACGGGCCCTGCCCACATGACATGGCACTCAAATCAAAACGTTTGAAAACTAGCTGGAAATCAAAATTTTTCACTCCTTCCATTCTCATCCCTGCTTGTGTTCACCGTAAATTATTGGCAACTGTGTGGTATTGTCCGTACCTCGGACAACCCGCAGAATGTTTTTGGGGTGTGTTTTTGTCTAAGTGGCATGGTTGGGCACAGTAATTATGAGGCACTAAAATGGCATTTTTGCGATAAACACGCAATTTTTATTACTCTGCACATTGACTTTGGAGTCAATTTTTGACCAAGCGGTGTCGGGTTAATGCTCCCCACAACCCACCGTCTTCTTTGAGGGGTTCAGTTTCCTATGTATCATTTTATTGGGGGTTTCTATTGTCACTGGCCCTCACGGGCCCTGCCACCAGACAATGGCACTCCAAATCCCAACGTGTTGAAACGAGCTGGAATCAAATTTCAACTCCTTCGTTCTCTCCTCCCTTCTGTGTGCCCAGTCTGTACAGTATTGGCAAATGTGTGGTATTGCTGTACTCAGGACACCGCGAATGATTTTTTGGGGTGTTTGTCTGAAGTGGCAGGGTTGAGGCACTAGATTAGGCACTAAAATAGACATTTTTGAGATAAAACTCATTTTTAACTCTGCACCATTTTACTTTGCATTCAATTTTGACCAGCTGTGCGGGGGTTAAAATGCTCACCACCCACCACCGATAAATTCTTGAGGGGTCGTTTCCGTATGGTATCATTTTTGGTTTATCTATTGCACTGGCACCTCAACGCCTCCAACATACATGCACTCCAAATCCAAACGTGTGAAAACGGAGCGGAAAATCAAATTTCACAGTCCTTCCATTCTCATCCCTTCTGTTGTGGCCCACCTTAAATATTGGCACTGTGTGGTATTGCCGTAACTCGGGACCAACCCGCAGAATATTTTTGGGTTTTGTCCTGAAGTGGCATGGTTGGGCACAGTATATGAGGTCAACTAAAATTACATTTTTGAGATAAAACGCAATTTTTACTCTGTCACCATTTTACTTTGCAGTCAATTTGAACCAGCTTGTCGGGGGTTACAATGCTCACCACAACACCGATAATCTTTTGAGGGGTCAAGTTTCCGAATGGTATCATTTATTGGGGGTTTCTATTGCACTGGCACCTCACGGGCCTGCCAACATTGCTGACTCCAAATCCAACTTGTGAAAACGGCGATTGAAATCAACTTTCACTCCTTCTGTTCCTCATCCCTTCTGTGTGCCATCTGTAAGTATTGCACATGTGTGGTATTGCGTACTCGGGACACCCACACCCCCCCAAAGAAGGATTTTTGGGGTTTTGTCTAAGTGGCATGGGTTGGGCACAGTATTGAGGCACTAAAATGAACTTTATTGAATAAAAACGCATTTTTACTCTTTCACCAGTTAACTTTGCATACATTTTGACCCGTGTCGGGGGTTAAAATGCCTCACCCACCACCGCTTAAATTCTTTGAGGGGTCTAGTTCGGCGAAATGGTGACATTTTGGGGGGGGTTTCTATTGTACTTTTCCTTCAGGGCTCTTCACTTACACTGTGGCAGCACACAAAATATTTGCAGCCAATTGGCTTTCCCAATTCCCAGTATCGCTAACTCTCTGTTTCTGGACCTCGCATGTGCGGGAAACAGCAGCTATGACATCCACATGTCTGTATCGCCTTACTCGGAAGAACAGGCAAGAAATTAGGCATATATATTTACTCAAATTCCTTCTGAATGTATCCATTTTAGGGCTAATTGGAAAGATTGAAATCCAAAATTGAATTTCAAATTTCCCTCATTTTCCTATGCTTCCCGGAAAATATTAAAGGGTTAACAGACCCTTATTAATGCTGATTTTGAATAGTTAGATGTTAGGTTCATCAGATGGTGTTACTTGTGGGGTATACGTACTAAGCCTTTATGAGCCACTTCCAACTGAATTGATCACCAACAAGTTCGCATTCTTTTTCAAATTTCAGAAATCTGCGAGTTGCTACTAAACTTCAAACCTTCTCACTCCATAAAAAAAATGGAAACTTAAAACAATAATGGATATAAAAAGAAGAACGCAATGGCAATGTTCCATCAAAAAAAAAGTGTGGTATCACTTTTTGTCTAACAAGTATAACATTTGAACTTTGAAAATGTCATTTTTTCAATTTTCTATTTTTTTGAATTTTACCCCCCAAAAGGAACGGATCACCGATGACCACTACTAACATAACTAGACTACATGTCTTTCCACGAGAAACAATCTCAAAACATCACGAGATATCTTAAAGCATATTGAAGTTATTACCACAGGAAGAACCCTGGTCAAATGTCAAAAAGTTGCGAAGCTTAAACCTGCAAACAGGCCTGCGTCCTTTTTTTTAAAAAAAGGGGGGGGTTATAGTGTATATGTGTGGAATATGTCGTCTACATACGTTAATGTATGTGTGTAATGTAATTATATTGTATATAAGCAACATGTGGTGTAATGGGGTGTCTTACTGTATGTTATAATTGAATATACCTCCCTGTCTAATAAATGATGTATATACCTATATTGCGTATTTTAATGTTTATACACTATAGCCAGTGATGTGAACCTTTTAGAGACGCGAGTGCCAAACTACAACCAGACCCACTTATTTATCATAACAGTGCCGCACAAGAAATTTAATTTCTGGTTTAATACTCCCTGCTCTGTCATAGCTTTCATTCATTTTCAGTACCCTGAGGAAACCAGGAAAGCAGAAATATAAAGATTTGGATGAATCATTGTACTTCCCATTTGGGTCCCATAAACAGGAAGGAATTGTGAGAGCCGAGCAGGAGCTACAATGATAATCCAGACCTGTCCCCACACTTCCCACTCCATCCAGTAGACACAGTAGAGCTGTCACTTTAATAGCGCTGTGGTCCCATCAATTCCTGGGCTGTCCTGTGACTGCATGAAGATACCATGGATCATCTCTGGTGAAGGCCCTGGGTGCCACAGAAAGGCTCTGAGTGCCCAAGCGGCACCCGTGCCATAAGGGGAGGTTAGCCATCACTGCACTATAAAACATTAAAGCATGTGTGCATATCTAAATTTATATATACAGAATGTAATGTATACATGTATGTGACCATACTGGCCCACATTTACTAAGGTGTCTTGCTCCATTTTTCAACTGTCGACTTTGTATTTATTCTACCATATCACAAACAGTCCCATTAGCACACTTACTTTCGCAAAGTAGCACTTTAATAAGCCACTAATAATACCAATATGCGTTGGCATTTTCCCTACCTGAACTTTCACAAGATGTTTAGCTCTTGCACCCCGGTTGTTTGAGACTATGTCGGCCAAAAGGGAACACTAGTCAACACTTTGTGGCCTGTCACAATCAAAAACCCATGGCCATCAGCATAGGGTCTGATCAAACAGCCTTGGGCATACAATGTGACGTTTTCACCAGCCACAAAAGCTACTGTTAGGACCTAAAAATTCCTACCAAAAAAACATACCAATATTTATGTCCACAAAACGGTCATCACAAGATACTGAAGGATCCTTTTTGCCTGTATTGATAGATAGGTATCACCCAATAAATACCCATATGCATATGAAAAAGCTGCTTGCCTACCAAACTAATATTACTCTTCAAGCAAAGGGGACATATGGTGACAAAGTACTAGTACGTGGAAGAAGTTCTTGATACATATCAGCTCTAGGTCTTTTTATTGTTTTATTGTATTTTATTCATTTTACTTTCTTTTATTATAAATCCGTTTCTACTCCCAAAATATTATTTGCTATTTAAGTTTTGTTCCTATCAGAGTACCCTGCATGTGGTATCCCCCTCGGCCTTATAGGCTTTCGATGGGTTCCATACTCAAATAATACAGAGCAGAAGTCATGGCTTGTTGTATACGGGAAATGGCTACGATAATATCGACACTCTGTCATTTGACGAGATTTGTAGGGTAATGGTGCCTATGGCACACTATGTATGCCTAGTTTCATTTATGTATTTGTAAAATAATAAAAACCGTTAAAAAAACACCAAACATTCCCATGATAGTTTTTTGGTCAAGGTTAAATCACAACAGCACAAAGTATGGTAAATTTCAACCTCGGCTAGTATAATTATATAGAAGCACCACCGAGGTTCTTATTTAGCTCCTTAAAATACAACATTGCTCTAGGGGCTCTCTTTCAATATTTGCTGTGGATAATATTTCATCATTCTGTTTCCAGCTCCATATAAAAATCAATACTAGGAACGCCCTGCTACCATGACTTGACATTAACCGCGGAGACAGTTTAAGCTGTTTATTTATAACCATGTGCACTGTATGTATTTTTACAATAAATTGATCTACCTCAGTACAATCCAACTAGGTAGGATCTCTGTTTCTTATGAGAAGGCCATAGCCACCGGCATTTTCATCCGACCAGCACTTCTTACACCAGGAAAAAGTGTCAAACAATGCTAAGTGTCCCTATAACATCTCAAGATTTTTTATAAGTTTTTTATTATTATACCCCTAGCATGCAATGCAATGCATAATAATTCCCAACATGCCCTGCCAAACAAACCAATAATCAAGGTGTTCTCCTGCAAAAATAGTATCCTGCTAATATAGGTTTGGAGGAAAAAAAATGAACAGTGGAGAGAAAAAAAAGTGCATAATGGAACTGAATAGACCTACATAAAGGCAACGTTTAAAGAGAAAGAGGTCCAGTGGTTGTCTTTATTCTTGCACAATTCACATTAAAACACATGAAATTTTCATGTTAGTTTTTTCTAGGCAATTCGTCCAACGGGCAGGTTTCAAAAAGGGCCCCAAAAAAGGAAAACATACATATTGATAACGTAGCTACAAAAACCTTTTGGTGGGCCCCTGTACGAACATCCTAATAGACACCTTGGTTCTGCTATGGACATTTTCAAAGGTGAGATCTCCCACCTCCTATACAGCAACATACCCATCACCATTCTACATTATGTGCAGTTTACTAATACTTCTTACTCTACTTTTTAAAGAGACCTGTCACCATGAACCCATTTTACATACCCACACATTTTTAGCAGTTACCATACCGTGTAACATACACTGCCAAAGAGTTTTGTATAAAACTTGTCACCGCCGTCTGATGGCTATAGAGGAACATTTCCCCTCCCATCCTTGGGAGTATGATGGGAGATTTTTCTATTTTGAAAAGGACACATGGAGAGCAGTTCCAGGTGTGGAAACTGGCTCCTCTAAGCCACTCCCAGCGTGACAAGTCGCCTAGTCACCCGCACATGGTATTGAAGTCTATATACGTAACTTTATTTTTCTTAAAACCTATTTTTTTTTTTTATACAAAAACTGTTTTGGGCCGTGGTAATGTACTATGCTCTGGTGGGGACTGGGGGATTACAAAAAATAACAGGTTCCCTTTAAAGTGAGTCCTTCTTCCTGGCCCTTCTTTCCTGTGTATGTGTGTACATATGTGTTATATGTGATACACGACTGCTCCTCTAAACATATTTCTCCAGCTGACTTGGTCAAAACCACCACACTACCAATTACTGCATCTTACAGTCTGATCTCCGGTGGAGAAGTTTCATCAGCAAATCAAAATCCAAGGTGCAATGAGCACGTTCTGCAGGCAGAAAAGCCTCGTGCAAACAAAGAAAGGGTGGCGGTCTGGGCTCAGCTGAGACCATTTCGTCATCCCTGCTCTGGTGTGATCTTGCAGACTTCAGAGATGTGAGCCCCCTGCCTCACTGCCCCCACTACCTGCAGAAGAGGAAGAGAACAGCTCTAACACAGCATGTTGTCTCTTGTCCCTGCGTCTCCCCTTCCCCCCCCAGTTGGAGAAACGCCATACCAATGACGGTTAAGCAATAATTGAAAACAGACTACTGGATCGAATCAGAAGTATGGCTGAGGTCGTAATACCGTTAGTAGGAAACCTGTCATTTGGTACTGGTGACAGGCCCAATCGCTCTGGCGTTGATTTAATAAAAAAATGCCTTTTGTCGTGTAAATCTGAAAACTCCCAACTGCCTTTTAAACAGTTTCTTCAACACTCATCTGGCTTCCTACCATCAGGTTGTGGTGATTCCTCCGTGGAGGGGGCTGTTCAAAGGAGAACTGCTTGCGGCAATGAGCGGATATAAGCAAGAGGGTGGGTGAGGAGAAAGCGGGAGGGAGGGCAATGAGTGCGGATGATCATTTGTGCCATAATCAACTGCTCATCTCCTCCTCCTTCCCCTGGACCCTGCGGCAGAGCAGTTAATGTTAAGAACAAAGTGCACTTAATATTCCAGATGCACAACAAAAGCATATTTGAAATCATATGGCAGAGCTATTGAAACCCCCATAAGGTAAATTTAACTCCCCTTCCTGTAACAGGTTTCCTTTAAAAAGACTCATTCTTTCCCTATATCAAAATACCCACATCTTGCTTCCTATTCTGATTATTCGGTGTGCTATAGAACACAAAATAAAATAAAGCACTGCCAGATCCATCATATGAGAATGCAACAGTGTCCGCTGGCTCCGCTGACTATAATTCTGCCAATAGCCATTTTTGGGAATTTGGCATTTTTACCCTAAAATATGGAGCACTACTGCTTTGCTCTTTGTTCCCTCTCTGCGCATGGCATCAGGACTCTCCTAACAGCAACAATCTTTAGTCCTAACCTTCTTAACTTCCAACATACTGAAAAAATTCATAATTTAGGGACATAGGATATAAACTCTTCTTGTAGGCTGGATATCTAATAAAATCAGTGATTTAATATGTATATCACGCTATAAAATTACTTTTTTTTTAGTGTATGCTGCGCGTATTTTGCCAATGCTTCGAGGGACATCAAATATTCATGGGACAAACCTTTTGAATGAGTTGGAGGCTCAAGCAACACATGTGCAGTAAGAGTCTAAAGTGTTGGTGAATAGACCAGTGCGGATCAGGACTCCACATCCAAGCGCATTCAATTAACGTGTGCTCACCTACACATAGCCCCGAGGAGCACGCTGGAGGGAGTAGGGATGAGCATTGCAACATCCTTCCCCCTCTCTATAAAAAATCGTGGCACGGCCACAACACGGGAAGGATTAGGCTGCTCTATCTTATCCCGGTGTATGGTATTGTTGCCAATGTTGTTGCACTGTACTGCTGGCGGTCACCATTGTGTTTAGGTGGGTACTAAGATTAGTTAGCCCTTATACGTCCCGACAAGGCTGCACAATACCAGAATTGAGTGCGATACCAGCACCTGAAAATTATCACATACTCCTACTCTACTCTTAAAGAACGAAAAAGTTTATCTGAATGTTTAGGGTGTTGTCACTGAACAAGTTACCATTCAAATCTAGAATGCACTGCAACATCTAGATCAGAAGGCTCAGCTCGTTTCCTTAAAACCCAAGGCAACATAACGTCAACAGGGATTTGTCAGAAAGCTTTAGGTGCTTTACGTGTCTGATATTCATTGATAAGGTTGTTCTGGTAATGGTAATATAATGTAAGATTTAGGGCTCATTTAACAGCGTTTTTTGATGACATTAATGCTATCACCTTTTTTTGGCGGTGGCAAACCGACCCACTTTTCCTATGGTTCTGTTTCAGATTAAATTTTTTAACGGATCTGTGTAGAGAGTGAGAACACCTTGCAGCTGCTTATTTTGCTCACATGGGCACCATGTTCACAGAATTCAAATGGATCCGCAAACATGGGACGTATACTCTCCGTATGCACTGTTTTTTTCTCAAATGTTGCTAGAAACAGCTGGGCAGGGCAAGATATATATTAGACTTTTGCATATGTGAAAATATCCGGACTGAAAAATGCATACAATATGAGTCTGATCAACAGACATACGCTTTTTTGTGCAGTTTGACACTCCAGTCGATGACCCTTATTTTTTTTTTTTCTTAAGCATAGAACTGTATCCTTTGTATAAAAGCGAGATTTTCAGCACAATAATGTGCTGAAACTCACCCCTTGGCTTATACCTAGGTCACTAAGAAAAAAAAAATAATACTCACCCTCCGGTCGTCCGATCCTCGCTGCGCTCACATTCTCGCAGCGGCTCCGCCCTCTTCTTCTTTCTTCACTGCACTGGCGGCTCCCAGGCTCTTTCTTACTTACTCGCTATCCAGCAGTCCGCGTCACATGCGATCTGCCGACGGGCGCACACTAGATTTGGCGCTGTCCAGCCGCTGATGAAGTCATCGGCGGCACAGCACTTCGCATCATAGTGTGCGCCAGCCGCATATCGCACTTGACCGCTACTGCCGCTAGCGAGTAACAAAGAGGCCCCTGAGCCCAAGTGAAGAAAGAAGAAGGAGCTGCGCACGAGGTTCCGGACGCGCCCGCCAGGACCAGGATCCACGCCGAGCATCAAAGGTGAGTATCGTCGGAGGTGAGTATTAAGTTTGGTTTTTTTATTCACGTGGGCATACTGGGGGCACTGTATACTCCTATTTGGGCAGGGCTGTATACTATATTGGGCAGGCTTATACTACTCTTGGGGCAGGCTGTATACTATCATGGGGCGAGCTGTATACTACTATTAGGCGGCTGTAACTACTATTGGGCAGGCTGTATACTAGCTTGGGGGCGGCTGTATACTCTTGGGGGGCAGTGCTGTATACTACCATTGGGCAGCTGGCTGTAACTTCAGGGGCGCTGGCTGTAATACTAACAGGGGGCAGGCTGCTGTATACTACAGGGGCGCTGGCTGTATCTACACCCTCGGCTTAACTCGAGTCAATAGGTTTTTTCCAGATTTTTGGGGTAAATTATAGGGTCTCGGCTTATACTCGGGTCGGCTATCCTCGCGTAATATACGGTAATACGTTATTATTTATTAATACTAAATTATAATAATGTGATGTTATAAAAGAGAGAAGAAGGTTCCCCAGTAAGCCATAGTCCTAGTTAATAGTTGCGTCTGTCCTGTATCTCTTCTATGGCAAGTGGAGTACGAAGTTGTGAGTCAGTCCTGGGCTGGGGCAAAAAATTATCATTGAATAAATTTGAGGCCTTGTGTCTTGGGAAGCCTTTGGAGTTGTAGAAATCCCAATATATGGACATATGGTGATATTTCCCTGATATGAAGTTCCCCTGCCTTCTTCTGCTAACCCGACCAATCTACACAGATATTGCCCTGCCCGAGGGGGAATCCATTGCAGACAGATACAGGTGGTTGTAGACCATGATAAGTCATCAGTAACCGCAAGTCACCGAAACCAGTATTTACGGTTCTGGCTTTGAAATTATTGCAACTCCTGGTCCAGAAACGGCCCCTGTGAAATGTGCCTTATTCATCACCAGATAATCATCGGGCGAGATTTTACTGGAGTCGGTCTGTATAGTTTTACTTTATACTACCAGCTATTATTTGCGCCTACAAACTGATTTATGTGCACGGACTGAAATTTTTTGTCCACCAGGCTAGTCCAGCACCAGGCGCATACTCCTTGTTAAATTTTGGAAAATTATCTAAAACTGAGTTTAAATGTGGCCCACAGCATTTCATGGAAATTAAACTCTTGATTCACTTTTAGTGTGTCACTTTTTTTTATTCAGCTTTGATCAAAAAACCTGAGAAAGCTGTTTAATAACAAGTGACAATGCACCCCGATCAGGCCTAAAATATTAAGGTACCCTGTTAAATTGAATAGTGCAACTGCTTTCCTTCATAATTTCCTTATTTAGAATGCTTACCAGCTTCTATGCGAATTGCACAAAGTGTAAAGTTGCATCCTAACAAAGATATGGGGCAATTCTACAAGTGGTCTGAAAGTCAGAAATATTTCTAGTTGCCCATGGCGACCAATCACAGTTCCCCTTTAGAAAATTTCATGAGCATTGGTAAAATGAAGCGAGCTGTTATTGGGTTGCCATGGGCACTGGAAATATTACTGACTTTCAGACCACTTGATCAATCTGCCCAAAATTTGGCGCCCACTTAACAAGCCTTCTACGTCCTGTAAATGTAAGAAAATAAAAGCTATGGGTTTCCCTAACGGTGGGGTAAAAAAAATGTAAAAGCCAAAATGGAATTTATGTTTTGTAAAAATTTGATTTTCAATTGGTCTCAGCTTGTGCCCCACTGTTAAGTGAAGGTTTTATTAGGTTTACCAATTTAGAAGGCTGATGAACACAGCATTATCCCAACTCACTGAGGGATAGATCACCTGCATGGAAACTTCCTCCTGTGGCACAGTCTTTACTTAAAGCGTGTTGTACACTGCAAAAACCAGTAACTTCATAATAGAAGAACGGGGTGGCACTAACCAATGAGATTCCCCCGCCTTTGAAGTCACCCGGCCGAGTAAAGGACACCAACTTGTGGACTAGGTTACAGGCCGTTTCCCCTGCCAAAGTGCCTTCCGTCTAGCTGAATATGGTTTAAGGGTTCGATCAGTTGTTTTGATTTTTTTTGTTACAGTACAAGTAAAAGTCCTACAAAGCCCAATGTATTGTTCCGGGAGTGAAAGTTTAATCAGCGCTTGCTTGCATGTTACTCAATATTTTTAAAAACTTGGTTAAAACAAAGCCTAACGTTTAACTAAAATAATTAAAAATGCGGTATACCCTGACTGGATTGAACATGTAAAATGTGCTTGGATCATTTTGTAGTCGATAGTTTTTAAATTAAAGTTACTCTGTAACAACTTGAACAATATAGTCATTTGTATTGTTTTATATTTAGCAATTAAAGTAAAATTTCAATTGACGCTTGCGAACAGGCAGGCCACGGCACTGCAATGGGGAATTGGAATGAGTCCATGATCAACCACGTCAGACCATAGAATTACTCTTGAGTGGTTTTTTGATCCTGAGGCAACGCTGGTTAAACCAAACTGAATGAAATCCTGTTGCAAACAAAGTGCGTTTGCCCTAACCTAAGGTAACTTTTAAGTTTATTGAAGGTTTTCTTTCAAATATCTCATTGATTTTAATGCTTTAAATGCTCCAGAGACCTTTAAGCTACATGCCCTTCAAGGAGCAGTAAAAATATTGAGAATGATAAACGAACTCACTAAAGAAACAAAACTATATTGCCTGTTCCAATGGATTTTTTCTCTACTTTAAGTTATTAGCATATATGACAAAAATATAATGTAGAGACGGCTCATACTATTAAGACTACATATTTAATATGAGGTAC
Organism: Engystomops pustulosus; assembly: GCA_019512145.1. Lineage (NCBI taxonomy): Eukaryota > Metazoa > Chordata > Amphibia > Anura > Leptodactylidae > Engystomops > Engystomops pustulosus. The sequence goes on along the minus strand of CM033645.1, from coordinate 155,030,132 downwards.
AAGAAAGCTGCTATAAGAGACAGGGAAGTTTAGAGCATAGTATGTCCCCTCAGCTATGACACTTCATTTATACACAATGTCCAGAAGGTCTACAGCTATAGCCCCCCATTTGACCACTTGACCAAGGATATCTACAGCTATACGCCCCCCATTTTGACCACAACACCCCACACTGACCCAAGGATACTAAACTATAAGCCCCCCAATTATGACAACATTGACCAAGGATATCTACACTTAGCACCACATTTAGTGACCACATTGAACATAAGGAGTCTACAGCTTTAAGCCCCCCAATTATGACCCCATAGCCAAGATATCTACAGCTAAAAGCACCCCTTTATGCCACATTGACCCCTGAATACTACAGCTAAAAGTTGCCATTTACGACCACATTGAGCATGGATATCTACAGCTATAAGCCCCCATTATGCCCACAGAAAAAGAATATCTACGCTATACGCCCCATTTACGGCCAACTGACCATGACATCCAAGATAGCCCCCCAATGATGCCCCACTTGACCAAGTCTATCTACAACAGCTTATACCACCCATTTACTACCACATAGAGCATGAATATCTACAGTTTTAGCACTCATTTATGACCTCATTGACAATGGATATCTACCACCTATAAGACTCCATTATGACCGATTGAACATTACAGGCATCCCCTGGTTACCTACAAGATAGATCTGCAGGTTGGTTTCTTAAGTGAGTTTGTTTATATTTTATCATTGTGGTATTACTTCGGAAAGCTTTAATATATCCAAGTGGTTTTGAAATTGTTTTCTCGGGACACTTTGTACTTCATGTTAATTGAAAAAAGTTGGGGGTATGTTTTGTGTTTATTTATGAAAAAAACTGATATTTGGTAGAAATGTTGAAAAATTCTCAATTTTCGAAAATTCTAAATGTTCTACTTTTTCCTTACATAATCATAACAACAAAAAAACTTAAAAACTAACATTCACAGAATGACTACTCTATGTGGACTTGTTTTTTTATGCATCCTCTCATTTTTGTAAGATGTTATGGGGCTTTGAACGTTGGGTGCGATTTTTCACATTTTTATAAAAAAAACGCTAATCCTTCTATAGCGGGACCTGCTCAGTCACTTTAAGAGGCCCAAAAAAAAGTTAAACCCCATAAATTATCCCATTACAGAAACTACACCCCTCACCTTGTGTAAAAATTTTTTTTATGAAGTTTGTTAACCTTTTAATTGTTTTACAGGGGTTAAAACAAAATCGGATGCAATTTTGAAATTAACATTTTTTGGCTAAATGAATGTGTTTATCATAAAATGTACAAATTCTCAGTGGAAAAAATATCAAAATGGTCCACAAAGTTTGATCCCCAATCTCTCCTTAGTATAACAATAACCCATATATGGTGGTAACCTGTTGTATGGGCACACGCCAGGGCACTGAAGGGAAGCTGCGCCATTCAGAGCAGATTATGCATTGTCACTTTTTATTGGCTATACAATCTAAATTTTTTTTGTAATTTGGACAAATAACGGTTTATTTTTTGCGACATGAGATGCACTTTACAAATACTTCATTTTAGTGGTTCATTAGCTTATTGATGATATTTTATTAACTCTTGAATGTATAGAGGAAAAGAAAATTGTCAATTTTGGTTTCCCTTTGCTCCCCTGTCCCATGTCTTAAATGCAGTTACTCATCCTCCTTGAGAGGTTCACTACTTCTCTGTATCCAGCTGTTTTAACACCCCGTAGCGCTCTGTCCGTACTGATGCCTACCCGCAATAGGTCGCGCAGTACGCTAACTGCGCCGAGACGCTGCCGCTTTTCAGCTCCCAGAGCGCGACCCGACATCGTGGTCAGATGCAGCACTAAGCTACCGCTGACATCCCGTCTAACCCCGCTGGCTCCGATGGGCTCCCGATCGGGGTGTTTTAACCCTTAAATTCCCAGGTCACCAAACATGGCATTAAAATGCCTTCTGGGGGAATTTCGCCACACGATTGCCCCCCCCCCCCCCCCCTCCCCCCCGTCTCCGCTTTTCGGGCGCCGATCCTCTTCTATGGCACCTCGGGGTCCGATCGTCACATTTCATCATGTGACCTCATCTTCAAGCAAAGTGTCATCGTTTCATCTGCATAGCTGACACTGCTAATACTGATGCCATAATCAGTATTGCAGGAGGGATCATGAACAATCAATGTATTATTTCTTGTCCATTTCCCATGTTGGATACAATAAAAAAAACAAAAAATGTTTTTCAAAAAAACATAACTTTAAACTCACTAAAATGCTCATAAAACGACCCAACCATATAATAGACATATAATAACTAAAACCAGTTTAAATCATGACACAAACCCCCATTATCGTATCCCCTCACACCGCATCCGTCACAATCCTTGTAACGAAATCACTATTGAACCCACTATTGATTAACACCTAGAATGATACTGTTGCAAAGTAACAACATGTCCCGGCAACAACACGGCATCAACCATCTCTGTATCCCAAACTTAATGTTATGGGGCCACTTGGAAGACGGCGATCGTGCAAAAATGATAGATTTTTTCCCCCCATCAGGGTTTTATTTTGGCAAATTTCATACAAAAAATATCATTCTGGTACCCCAGTAATCGTATCTGACCCAAAGATAAGATACCGATGAGTAGCTATACGGTAACACAAAAAAAAAATCCAAAATCCAGTGTTAGATTGATGCTTTTCTACTCAAGTACCTCAACACAGTTTCCTAATTTTCAAACCTGGTTAACCCAACCCCCAATAGGCAAACCACTCAGGAAAGATCATTTTCATCCGCAAAACATGCCGTCACATGGCCCCATAACGTAAAAAGCAAAAATTTTAACCTTCAAAGGGGGCACAAGAACCCACAACATCTGGCGCTGCATGGTTGCTCCTTCCTCTGCTCCTCGGCTGTGGCCCCCATAACCCAGTAATTTCTACATGTGGGAGGTCACTCGCTGCACTCAGGAGACATTGTCGCACACATTTTATGGGTGGGTTTTCTACTTTTTATTTTAATCTTTTGTGGTAATGTGTAATTTTTAGGGCTATGTATATGAATGTATACCCCGACACAATTTTCTAAATTTCACACTCGCCATTTTGATTCAATTACTATAGGCAAATCTCAAGGGTTGTTAACAATCTCCTACATGCTGTTTCTGATAGCTTGAGGGTGCAGATTTTAAATGAGTGTGTTTATATCGGTTGTTTTTATGCTAATATTTACAATTTTATTTCACACAGGTTTTCACCAAAATATGTCACTTCGAAATACTCTAAAATCCGCTATTCGGATTTGTTAAGCCGCTGACGTCAAATAAATTATCCAACATTTTCAAAAATATAGAAAATGTAATGACATAATGGGAGACTGTTATTCGGCCATTTTTTAGTGGTAACTCCTATCTGCTGAAAAACGCGGTGATGTCGATGCGAAATGGCAAAGTTTTCTAAAATTCCTCATTTTTTCTTTTTTTCTTTTTTTTGGTAAATCAACCAAAACTTTTAGGGCCAAATTTACCACCAAAATGACGTACAACATGTGGGGAAAAACAGTCTCAGAATCGCCTTTGATAATAAAAGTGTTCAAAAGTTGTATACCACTAATAAGAGATGGCAGGTCAAATCCAAAAAATGGGACTGATTCTTAAGCGGTATTCCGGGAATATGGATCGTCCCTCCACAAAAACCCATGATGATATCAAATAAATAATACAACAATCTCAATGTCATAGTCACAAACGAAGCTTGTACAATAGTTTATTTTTATTACAAATGATGTATTGCCTCTCTAAGTAGTGTGGACGTTATCTCCACGATGCTGCAATCCACTGGAACCTACACAAGTCCCATGAATTCGTTTAGTTCTCAGTAACTCCTCCCACCCTACTTTCTACTGCCTCCCATTGATGATGTTAACAGGTTTTTCTTCACTGTTACTAGTAGTGAATAGTAATTAAGCCATCACACAAAACCAGACCATACTGGATGCACTGCAAACACACCACCTACAGCCAAATTCGTAGTGGTGCATCCGATAGACCTAGCCCAGGCAACGCGCTGCAGGAATGTGATGTGGACACTAGTGACCAGCGCCATCAGTTGTGTCACTGTGTATGCCTGCACACGCGCCGCGCGAGGAAATATACGGGACGTGATTAAGTGCCAGTAGCATTTTAATTCTTCATTACCGTCTATGTTCACCAGCTTTTCTGAAACTAGGGAGCAAAATTTAAATAACTAATTACACTTAGCTTATATTTTGAGTACTCATTGATAGAATTCTGGCGATTCCGGATAAGCCCTTTAAGCTACAAAAATGGATGTGTACTGAAAGGGGTTAAATAAAACTGTATTGAGCTTGATTAGGAAAGGCACACAAATAGAGACTAAACCTAAATAGCTCACAGTGCTGTGGCAGCACTGAGAATCATGTCGTTAAAGGAACTTGTCCATAGGGCTCAGAGAACACTCGTGGCAAAGGCGACAAGATCTTTACATTGGTGCTAAAGAATTTCTGTCAGCATTCACAGGTTACATTAAGAGCACAGTGGCCTCCCTATGCTCTAAATGGAAGAAGTTTGGATACTCACAACTTGCTTCCTATTGAGTGGCCATCCAGCCAAACTGGAAATTCACATCGGAAGAAGACCTTGATAGAAGGATGCTAACAGAAGGAACCCCCAACCAAGATCAGCACTGTGGTTGCAAAAGCGATGCAAGTAGGGAGATGGAAGAAAAAATTCCAACAGCAACTCTAATACGGGTACCACCTCCACAAGTCCGGGCTTTAAGTGCAGAAACGGCGAGGAAGCCTTCTCCCAGTGCAAACTATGATGAAACCCACAGTACAGTTCCAAAAAACTACCAGACAGATGAGACTATGACGATTCCTGGTCTAGATGAGACTAAGGTCGTTCAACCTTCTTGGTGTTTCCGGAGGTCCTCCACATATGCCTCACACATGCACATCCAGGGAAGCGCGTCTCAGCCGTGGGCTCTAGTGCGCCCAAACCAGATCTTAAAGGGCCATTCACGTAGTCCAGGATTACAACCCGTCCAGCGCCACCGTGGTAGTTGAAGAATGAAGAACACACACTGTGTCAAAAGGGAATCGTTATACTATGCAGGGTGCCAAGGTAGTAAGCCAAAATGGGTTGGACTCCAGCGGGATGGTAGGGGAGTGATGGTTTCCCCAGCGCTGCGTGTACACAATACAGGGGCATTTATAGCAGATATGGAAGGGTGAGAGATATAGAGCCTGCTCACAATTAAGGGAAGAATTAGATAGTTAACAGACCTATCATTGCCGCACGACCAAACTTATAAGATAATTCCTCTGACACTTCCATAGAGGCATTGTTAGGTCTCTATACGGTATGCCGTTCATTTAGTACAAATGGTATATTGAGCAGTATGGGCCGAATTAAGCACTTATGTTTTTTAGGGCACAGCGTTCAGTGGGGTAGGGGACATTCCCACCCCCTGTTAAAATAAAAATCTAAAGGAGGTACAGCTGCCTGTGAAGCCATTAAAGGGCTACGTGTGCATATGCAGCAACAAACGGGATCACGTCTTCTTTGAGGGAGTGCAGGGGGAGCGGCCCTCTGGTCCCGACCACAGTGAGACTTCTTCTTCCGGGTTATCAAAGAACTGGGTTTGCTGCCCGTCCACAATACATATCCTAGCAGGGTAGAGTATGTGCGTTTATTCCTTTTTCTCATTTTTATTGTGCACATACGTGCCCACCTTCTTCTGCCATCAAAGAGCATCCATGGACGGAACTACCATAACGCTACTGCATTGTCCACTCTTAGATTACAATGGAGAATGGAAGCTCGATCCCTATAGTGTGAGGAGTTTAGCTGAATGGTAGCTCATGTGGAAAACTGGGTGGAGAGAGGTTTAGGAAGATGCGGTCCGCTAGTTCCACCACAAAGGTAGAGAAGAACTCTCACGTCCTAGGTACATATCACAGAATTTCCTGAAATTGACTGGGTCTTGACCCTCTGAGCGCTAGCAGACCCACCAAACGTGACGTACATCTGCATATAGGAGGTTGTCCTGGTTCTTCGATGTGCTGAAGTCATCCTACTCCAGTGAGCAGTCGTCGCTCTTTGCAGGGTATTCGCAGTGGTTTGGTGGTCCTGTCAAAGTCTCACAACTGAGACTCACATGAGTAACTCACTCTCCTGGTACGTTGGGCTATCCTGCAGTGTCCACCTTAACCTCATCCTCTCAATTACCAGGAGGACCTTTTGTGTTTCTAATTTAGGAGCCAAGCGTCTGTTTAAAAGCAATCCAAGCCGCCTGGAGGAGGAGGAGGGCATATGACCCTTCACACCTTTTGAAGTGCTCCAGCTCTCTGCACTTCAATGTCCCCTCTGAAACATCTGTAAGTTAGAAATACAGCTTCAAGAACAATGTAAAACAAATAATCAGCGCAGGAGGGGAGGGGAGTGGGAGTAAGGCTGGGCGGGTGACCTGGGGTACCCGACCCGAGCAGATCTAGCAGCAGTTTCAATGGGGATTGGGGGGGTAGCAGCAGTTGGCGTAATGCAGAATGTCCCCAGATAGCGGAGCAGAGGAGGGGTGCTGTTCTGTTGGCGTCACACATCACCAGACCACTTGGCAGTCAAAATGGGAAACTTCTGAGGATCAGTTGCAGGTAGCAGGGTGGTACGAGAGGCGTAGTGTGAGAAACCAGGACAGCTCATCAATGCCAATAAATCCGGCAACACATGAACGTGAAAAACATGGTGTGTGCAGATCATGGTATGCAGTGTTTTTCAGGGGGCAGGACAGGGTGAACTGGGGAGGTGTGAAAAGAAGAATGAATCGGCCAAAGTACGAGATATCTTGGATGAAAACAACGCGACATGCTCTAGTACCTCGAAGCTGGCTTTCCATATCTGTCCGACAAGAGGAACTAAGCATCACACTAAAAATATCACAGCAGTTGTCGCTTTAGAACAAACTTCAGTAGAACCTTCCCCCGACTTGGCCTGCCAAGAACCAGACCTAGATTGGGGTGTTCATCCAATGTTCACAACCCATCAACCGGAGGGAAACTGGAGGATCCCAAATCCAGGTTATAAAAGAACTTGTTCTTATATCAGTTCCCAAGATAGACTCATGTCTGCCACTAGCTGATAAAGGTGATTACTACTCCAATACAGTGCGCAAGTCCTGACCATATTATGAATCATGTTTATGATTCAGACATATTACATTCCGACTATTTTTTTTTGTCAAGATGACGGTAGTAGTTTGACATTATGAGGCGAACAAAAAAAAAGATTTTGATCCAACCAATTGCTGCATTTAAACAAAATTTTATAGGGGTTGAATACCATTCCTACCCCCACCAGTAAGTCATAAGTGAGTCCAAGGTGTAAACCTGATCTTCCTCATTCATGAGAATGGTAGCAAATTCAGAGTTATTTTTTCCCTCCAAACTGGAGGCAACATCTTGGAGAACATTAACTTAAGGCACAAGTAGTTGCTCCACTGGATACTAGAACATGCAATATGCTACACATTATCATATTCAGACGTTCTATTTAGTTGTCAGTTACACAATCTGTCCTGCTTCTCTAGTCACTTTTTTATGGGGTTCAGGAAACAGGATACATTTTATTATTCAGGTATCTGAATGCGCACAAATAATAGAGGCTTATAGAAGTTATTAACATTCGATCTGGCAAGTTGAGATCCACAAAAAATGGGACCAAGTACGAATTGGCAAAATTATTAAGCGTTAGTATATATTTGACTGACACACATAACTGTAATGACAGACTATTATGCTTCATGCTTCGCAGGGAAGTGAGCTCAAAACGACATTGCAGAGGCTTAATTTATGTATCATTGAGGAATAATGCAGCCATAAGAACTGAAATAGCCTAGAAATATTTAAATATAATATGTGCATTAAGCCACACGGCTCCACTTTGTCCTACTATTATTATCCTTAATTGCACGTAGTCTATTGAAGCAACCTACCAGCAATTATTACCTCGCAATAATAAACAACGTCTAATTTTCCCACAATGAAAAATCTCCGTGAGATTACTGGGTGTGCCCACAAGTGTCACTGATCATCTAGCACATCACCAGTCGACCTAGGTAATAATTTAAAATGATATGAAACGCGGCTCTTCTGAGTTGTCACTAGATCTTTAGAACATAATTAGAATTTCATCACTGAAACCGAGGTGGTCTTGTGATTATGGAGATGCTGTTCGTCCTTAGTAAGCTCCGAGCACTAGGGTCTTTAATAGACAGGGCTTAGCAGTTCTAATTGCCGCGATCATTCCCTAGAGAGCTTTGCGCATTAAATGGACTGAGTTGGACTGCCCTCGTGTTGTCATCATTTTATTTGTTGCTGTTGAAAAGAATAGAGAATCTTTCAGGCGCTCCAGTGGTTTTCCATGGGCTCATGTTGTTATCGGATCAAAATGCAAGCCTTTTTGGCTTTAGGCATACTGCTGCTGCAGGCATCCAGATGCGAGAAGGCCAGACAGCGTGTATAATTTAAGGATAGTCAAACTATAAAACATAAAAGAGGATAAGAACGTTCAAGAACAGAAAGTAACCAAGTACCTACTTGCTCCAAAATTCTACACCTTTTCTGCTATAAAATGAGCCATGTTATTACAGATTACAGCTGTGAATGAAACCCTAATACTAGTAGTACTGCAGAATATATCCATTAGGTCAAAGGCTAAACCCTACAAGAGTGATTAGCCAAGTCTAGACAGCATCCTTATTTTATACTACATATCGATATAAAAAAACGGATCAAAACATGGCATAGTCAAGTACCCATGGACAAATAGCATACGAGGCACGCCAAATGGAAATGACATCAGGTCTTGCTATAAAAGGGAGTAAAAGGCTTTCGTCAGAGGGATGGTTGCTTGCTAGTGGTGCTACTTTGGTAAGATGCATCATTGACGTTGCACGAGAAGTGTATCTATCTGTGGTCTCGGTCGAGGGTGCATGCCAATTGACACATTAAGCGACGTACAGGTTTAGTGGTTTTCAGTGATTGCTCATTAATCTCGAGGCACATTCTGACCTAGCTGGGGAGTCATAACGTATATACATAAGTGCATGAGCACCGAGTGCATACCGTTTTCTACGACCCAGACAAAATAGTAGCGAGACGAAAGTTTTGATCCGTGACACATAAAAGCCCCATATTGTGGTCTTTGGTTCATCATCCAGACACAGTTGACACCACAAACACACAGACTAGAACTCTGGTTTTGGACCATTTTCCAAGCCATTAGCACAAAAGGAAGTGACGGGCACCCTACCATGATGTATGTCCACTTGACAACAGTTCAGTATTGCTACAGTCTTCAACTACATGTTCCAATGCATCAGTTCCTGATGGCAGATGATATATTTGCTCACAACACTCATTGGCGGTATACGTCACAAATTTATGTGCACTCCATCCTTATTTAGGGACAAACTCATAGAATGTAAGAATTTGGTAATTTATAAGTGTATAGTACCAAAGTCTTTTGAGAGGGCAGCCTGCCAACATAGTGTTCACGTCGTTGGAAACTAGATATGTCTCCATACTAAACCATAACTAACATAATGTACCAAGGCACAACCGGATATTAGAGCCTCCTTTCAATTGTAAGAGTTTTTTCCCATCTATTTGTCTTTCACTCAAATTGTGGAAAATATAATATCTCATGAGAACAGATACTGTTCATTTGATGTCCAACAATTCCCTTGTTATAAGTGTGTTATTTTCACGGGAATTTATCCTATTAGTTGAGAGTGAATGAATATTGACGTGTAAGACTGCTCTTAAGAAACGGTTTCTTATGGATTGTATATCTTAAACAACAGGACCATAAGCAGTACTAAATATTTTCATGACTAGCTTTCACTGCATTAGCAAAATGTCACCCTCATATCTCTTCTGCTCCATGAGATTACTGATTACCATATAAATCGATATGCCTAATTTAATCCAGCCACTTGCGTGGGACTTCTTGATTCAAACACCATCTGTCCAGTATCAGGAAGAATTTCTAGGCATCAGCATCAATGGTCTAAGTTTGAGGATTTGATTATTCTTCAACTTCTTGTTTTTCTGCTTTTCTATAGTTTAACTTTAAGCTCCTTTACCTTGTACTGGTACTATGTACCCACTTGACTTTATGCACCAATTATATCTCACTTCCAAGTAATTGTTTTGGATGTTGTTCTGAAGCTGGAAACATGATCCGGGTGTGTTAATCTTACCAACTGACAAAATTATGGTAAAGGTTTATTTGGATCAGTTTTTTTAAGGCTGAACCTTTCTTTTACGATGCAGCAGGCACAATTACAGGCGCGTCCCTACTTAGAACCACCGACTTACAGAGGACCCATAGTTACACAACAGTACCGTCTGGAATGGTGTAATTTAGCATACTCACTTAGGCCCTAACTTACAATGAGCAGCTGTTTTAAAGATTTAGTTAACTTGGTTTCTTCATGACAACCAATATTTTTAAAATCCAATTCCCACAGGACCAAAAAATTTGACGACGATTCCAATAATAAATATTACAGTTCAGACCTTCAACTTAAGAACAACTTACAGAACCTACTCTTGTATTGTACACGCCGGGGACTGATGTAGGTGATACACATGGTATAGAAAAACTTAGGTGACCATGGATTAGTATCAGTTAAGATGGAAAAGAGAGTCAGTCAACTTGGACTACCATTGCAGTTATGTACTGCCAGTCAGCTCTAAAGTGTAAGCTATTAGGTTGAACAGATTATTTCACAGGCGTACTTGATATCGACAGTATCAGGCTGTAGTGTGTTTTTTTGGTATTGATTGGGAGCTTGGTTCAGTCATTATATGACAGTATTATTTTGGCCATGGTATGTTAATAAACATGTTAGGCTACATTCACACATGATATGCCCAGTCCGTAGCACGTGAGCACTGCGCCTGCAGAGAGGACAGGGGATGATGGCTGCTCACCCCCGCCCCCCTCCTAAGAAGATACAGCGCCCCGGCGCCGTATCACGGAAAGATAGGACAGGTCTCTCTTTTCCGGGGCTACGGAGCGGTAGTGGTGCCGGGGGCACTGGTGCTGCAACGTACTGCTCCCGTACAGGCTGTGGAGCCATATAGAAGTGGTATGGGGAGACGGATATGCGGCCGTAGATATGTCCCCCCAGTACATGTGTGTGAATTAGCCTTAAAGATAATGCATGATCGTTGGTAACTTTCGACTGAATTTGTGGGGCAATTGTCAATGTCAATCCTACTACGGTAATATTCATTATTTGGGCTGTACTGGTTGCTTAGATAGCCCCAGTAGTAACATGCATTATTGATACCAACAAGCAATAACTTGTCAGTCCGTGATTGCCAGAATCCAAAGAGGCGCAGGCCTGACAAATGTTGATATATAGTGAAAGAGGTAAATGATCCAGCAAGTACCACCGCTTCTTTCTAATTTTACGCAGAAAAAGCCATACACAGTCTGTACATGGAAAAATAAAAATGGGATTTTTGAAGGGGGGAGTGAAAAATGAAAACGCAAAAACAAAAAGGGCACGGCGGGAAGGGTTAAATTCCGCACCCATCCGATCATCGGATCATCGATCCGACGGCCCATCCCCGCCCATTCTATTGCATGAAAGCGGACAGCCCTTGCGCAAAATCCCCTTATTAATATCTGTCACACCCTCATCCAAATCCCGAGGTACAAAAGACCGACGGAAATGCGACCCGGGAACCCTAGTAATAAAGCCCCATATGGTCACGAGGCAAAAAAAATTTTGTTGGAGTTACAATTATAACAAATAACAGTTCGACTTACATACAAATTCAGTACAAACTATGGAACTATATTGTACGTAACCTGGGACTGCTGTCTTTACATATTTTCATTGATTAATATTTTGGTCAATTAAACTTTATTGAACAACATTAATAACAAGTTCAACAGTAGATTTATTGGAGAACAGAAGCAAACTAACATCATAATGCATATCTTAGTAATAAATCAAATGTCATACATCCGGATGTAAACTAGAAGATATGAATAGGTGCCTTCATGAAGCCAATATTATACCTGCTAAAAGGCCACTGCTATATTAGATGTAGAGAAAGAAGTCGAAAGGACCATAACTTGATTAACGCTAACTAGAAGATTAACAACACTAACCAACTAACTGAACCTATCGGGAACACATAGAGAGTGTAGGAAGGGAAAGAGGGAGGGAGCCAATAGGGGAAGAAAGAAGAGAAAAGAAAAGGGGGGGGGGGGTAGTTTAAGGGATGCAGGACTACATCACACCTGGTCCTATACTATCTCCTATCCAACTATACCCCTCATCAAGAAGCAAATTCGTTGAACTACTCGGTGAAATCTATCCAAGGGACAAACCTTAGTATATTTATCGACTGTGAGTCCGTCATCCCCTATAGCTCTGTTTCTTCCATCCTCTTAATTATTCAGGGCCTCTGCCCACTGGGCTCTCGATGGCACACACTGGAATTCCAGAATCCTGGGAATTATTTGAGATGGCAGCAATGCCATGTCTCAGAAAGCCTTCTTTGCCGCTGAAATATGAGCCATGGATCAGAGACAACAGCCCACAGCTCTGGAAGTGGATGTACTAGTATCTAACCATAGCTTGTTGTATAAAGTGAAAACCCCCTTCCACAGATCCTGGACCCCTGTCGTAGGATCAAATGCCTAGGAGCGTTTGTTTGTGAAAATTACGCTCTATAAATGTCATTCTCCCGATAAGCGATTGTGTGTAGGTCCAAGTGATGATAAAACTAATAATATGTTGTAGCCAGAAACCACCTACTACCCCTCATGTCTGTGGGGAACATCCGCATGGATTGCACTCCCTATTAACACATGGCAGTGTCTTATTTGCACCACCGTGTTTTGGAGGGATCCAAACAATTCCGGGCAGTCCCCTCAAGGGGCAATCTAGGTCTAAGAATATTGGTGACATAGCCAGGTATGGACGTAACAATAGTGACGTTTCCTCCATTACTATCCCAGATACCAATGACGGTTTTATATAGGGGTGTGCGGATCAGGGTGCCACCCACGATCTGTGGCTGGGAGCCATAGGACACTCCCAGAGGTGTCGAATTCAGGAGGCTTCTAACATCGCCCACAACTTGAGGTTGAAACTTACACTAGGCGTCCCACGCACGCTAGTATAGAGGCTTCATAGATAACGTGTCGGAAGCCTGTCCACCAAGTCTTTGGTCTGGTGAGAATTTATTGACATTCGGGCCTGGGGTCCCATACTTGATTAATATTTTAAGTATCTTTAGTATCCATTTTCTAACAATTTCCACCACATTTTAATATTATATAATACCGTCCTTTTTTATCATAAAGGGCTAACCCAGGGGCGTTACAGGTGTAGCAAACAAGTAAATATGCCGCACACGCCGTGGTCATGTGTGACCGCGGCATGTAAGGGGTTAACACCTGCGATTGGAGGAATCTCCGATTGCGGGTGTTGGAGGCGGATGTCGGCTATAATATACTGCCGACCCCCACAGCTTCTGGCACTGGCTCCGTTCAGGAGCCAGAAACTTGACGTGATAGCACTGCAAAATGCAGGAACGCACCTCCCGCAGTACTATTACGTCAAATGTCGGGAAGGTGTTAATGTCTGTGGTCTGGTCGCTGGGCCCCATGACACTGCAGGCCCTGTTGCAGCTTCTTTGCTACACCTGTAACGCCCCTGTGTTAGCCCTTTATGATAACAAAGTACGGTATTATCTAATATTAACAATGTGTGGAAATTGTTAGAAAATTGGAATACTAAAGTAATACTTTAAAATTATTAATCAATGTATGGGACTCCTCCAGGCCTCGAATGTCACATAATATTCTCACCAGACCCAAAGAACTTGGTGGAGCAGGCTTGCCCGACATGGGCTTATACTATGAAGCCTCTATACTAGCGTGCGTAGTGGACGCAGTGTTAAGTTCACCCTCTAAGTTGTGGGCGATGTTAGAAGCCTCCTTGAATTCGACACCTCTGGGAGTGTCCTTATGGCTCCCTGCCACAGATCGTGGTGCACCCCTGATCCGCACACCCCTATATAAAACGCTCATTGGTATCTGGGATATAATGAGGAAACGTCACTATTTGACGTCCATACCTGGCGCTATGTCACCAATATTCTTAGACCCTAGATGCCCCTTGAGGGACATGACCCCGGAATTGTTTGGACTCCCTCCAAACACGGTGGTGCAAATAAGACATGCCTTGGTAGATAGGGATGTGCACTCCCTGGATGGATGGTTCCCCACAGACATGAGGGGTAGTAGGTGGTTTATGGCTAAACAGTTTTTTCACAAACAAAACCGCTCCTAGGCATTTGATCTCTACAGTTTACGGGTGGTTGCTGAAAGAGAGGGCTACGAAAACACCAGTCCCATATAGACAAGCATGGGAAAGAGCTTTGAACAAATCATTCTCCGAGGAGGATTGGGACAAGGCGGCCATCTTGACTCATAAAATTTTTGTATCATCACAAATTCAAGAGACAAACTTTAAAATTATGGCCAGGTGGTACCGAACCCCAGCAAAGCTACACAGGATGTTCCCCTCGGCGTCTGACGTTTGCTGGAGATGTGGCCGGGAGCAAGGCTCCATGCTGCATGTATGGTGGTCTTGCCCTGGGGTCCAGGATCTGTGGAAGGGGGTTTTCACTTTATACAACAAGCTATGGTTAGATACTATTACACCACTTCCAGAGCTTGGGCTGTTGTCTATGATCCCTGGCTCAATTTCAGCGGCGAAGAAAGGCTTTCTGAGACACTGCATTGCTGCCACTCGTCAAATAATTCCCAGGCTCTGCAAGTCCAGTGTGTGCCCATCGAGAGCCCAGTGGGCAGAGGCCCTGAATAATATAATGAGGATGGAAGAAATGAGAGCTATAGAGGGACTGACGGACTCACAGTTCGATAAATATACTAAGGTTTGGTCCCCTTGGATAGATTTCCGCAGTTCAACGGAATTTGCTTCTTGGATAGAGGGGATATAGTTTGGATAGGAGATATTATAGGACCAGGTGGATGATTCCTCGCATCCCTTACCTACCCCCCCCGCAAGGCTCCATGCTGCATGTATGGTGGTCTTGCCCTGGGGTCCAGGATCTGTGGAAGGGGGTTTTCACTTTATACAACAAGCTATGGTTAGATACTATTACACCACTTCCAGAGCTTGGGCTGTTGTCTATGATCCCTGGCTCAATTTCAGCGGCGAAGAAAGGCTTTCTGAGACACTGCATTGCTGCCACTCGTCAAATAATTCCCAGGCTCTGGAAGTCCAGTGTGTGCCCATCGAGAGCCCAGTGGGCAGAGGCCCTGAATAATATAATGAGGATGGAAGAAATGAGAGCTATAGAGGGACTGACGGACTCACAGTTCGATAAATATACTAAGGTTTGGTCCCCTTGGATAGATTTCCGCAGTTCAACGGAATTTGCTTCTTGGATAGAGGGGATATAGTTTGGATAGGAGATATTATAGGACCAGGTGGATGATTCCTCGCATCCCTTACCTACCCCCCCCTTCCCCCCTTTTCTTTTCTCTTTCTTTCTTCCCCTATTGTGCTCCCTCCCTCTTTCCCTTCCCTCACTCCTAATGTGGTTCCCGATATGTGTTCGCGTTATGTGTTTAGTGTTGTTAATCTTCTAGTTCTGTTAATCAAGTTATGGTCCTTTACGACTTCTTTCTCTACATCTTAATATAGAGGTGGCCTTTATTACAGTAATAATATTATGCTTCATGAAGCAGCTATTCATATTCTTCTTAGTTGTACATCCGGATGTATGACATTTGCTTTATATACTAAGATATGCATATTGATGTAGTTTGCTTCTGTTCCAATAAATCTACTTTGAACGTTGTTATTTGCTATTTTCAATAAAAGTTTATTGAACACAAAATTATTAATCAATGAAATATTGTAAATACAAGCAGTCCCCAGGTTACGTACAAGATAGGTTCCATAGGTTTGTACTTGAATTTGTATGTAAGTCGAAACTGTATATTTTATAATTGTAACTCCAAACAAAATTTTTTTTGCCTCAGTGACATATGGGGGCTTATTTACTAAGGGTCCGCGGATCGCATTTCCGTCGGTCTTTTGGTACTCGGGATTTGTGCGGCTGTGACAGATATTAAGAAGGGGATTTTGGCGCAGCGGCTCCGGCTTTCATGCAATAGAAATGGGGGGATGGGCCGTCGGATCGATGATCCGACTGATTCGGACTGTGCGTTGAATTTAACCCCTTCCCGCCGATGCCCTTTTTTGTTTTTGCGTTTTCATTTTTCACTCCCCACCTTCAAAAATCACATTTTTATTTTTCCATGTACAGAGCTGTGTTATGGCTTATTTTCTGCGTAAAAAATTAGAAAGAAGCGGTACTTGCTGTATCATTATTCCTCTTTTCTAATATATATCATTTGATCAGGCCTGCAGCCTCTTTGGATTCTGGCAATCACGTGACTGAACAAGTTATTGTTGTGGTATCAATAATGACATGCTACTACTGGGGCTATCTAGAACCAGTACAGCCCAAATAATGAATATTTACCTGCTTAGTAGGATTGACATCTGACAATTGCCCCAAATTCAGTCAGAAAGTGACCAAAGATCATGCTATACTTTAAGGCTACATTCACACACATGTATGGGGGACATATCTACGGCCGATATACGTCCCCCATACACTTCTATAGGCTCACAGCCCTGTACGGGAGCAGTACGGTGCAGCACACGTGCGGCACCATACCGCTCCGTAGCCCGGGAAAAGAGAGGACATGTCCTATCTTTTCCCGTGATACGGCGCCGTGCGCTGTATCTTCCTATGGAGGGGGGCGGGGGTGAGCAGCACTCATCCCCTGCTCCTCTCCGCAGCGCCAGTGTACGGTGCTACGGTACTGCGGGCATACATCGTGTGAATGTAGCCTAACATAGTTTATTACATACCATGGCCAAATAATACTGTCATATAATGACTGAACAAAGCTCCCATACAATAACCCAAAAAAACACCTACTGTAACTAGCCTGAAAATACTGTTCAGATATAGCCAGAGTAACAGCCTTTTAAAGAATTGCCGTGACTGGCAGGTATCATAATCTGCAATGGTAGTCATTGACTGACTCTCTTTTCCATCTAACTGATATCAATCCATGGTCACCAGATTTTTCTTATCCAGTTGTATCACTACATGCAGTCCCCGGGTTACATACAAGATAGGTTCTGTAAGTTTGTTCTTAAGTTGAAGTTGAACTGTATACTTTATTATTGTAACTCCGGTCAAAATTTTTTTGGTCTCTGTGGGAATTGGATTTTAAAAATATTGGGTTGTCATAAGAACCAAGATTAACAATAAATCTTTATAACAGCTGCTCATTGTAGTCTAGGGCTAAAGTATAGTAAATTACCCATATCCAGAGGTCTGTTTGTAACTAGGGGTCCTCTGTAAGTCAGGTGTTCTTAAGTAGGGGACCGCCTGTATTGTGCCTGCTGCCTTAAAAGAAAAGTGTCAGCCTAAACTGACCAAATAAACCTTTACCATAATTTTGTCAGGCAGCTTAACACCACCCTGATCATGTTTCCAGCTCAGAAGCAACATCCAGAAAATTACCTTGGAAGTGAGATATAAATTGGTTGCATAAAGTCAAGTGGGTACATAGTACCAGTAACAATGTAAAGGACCTTAAAGTTAAACTATAAAAAGCAGCAAGAAGTTGAAAGACATATCCTTCAACTTAGACCATGATGCTGATTGCTAGAAATTCTCCTGATACTGACAGATGGTGTTGTGAATCAAGAAGTCCCAGCATGGCTGGTTATAATTAGGCAATCCGTATTTATGGTAATCAGTAATATCATTGGGAGCAGAAGAGATGAGGGTGACATATTTGCTAGATGCAGTGAAAAGCTAGTCATTTGACAATATTTAGTACTGCTTATGGTCCTGTTGTTTAAGATATACATATCCTATAAGGAAACCTTTCTTAAGACATCTTACCAGTCATATTAATTCATTCAACTAATAGGATAAAATTCTCCGTGAAAATAACACACTAAGAAGGGATTGTTGGAATCAAATGAAAAGTTTGTCTCAATGTAGATATTATATATTTCCACAATATTGGAGTGAAAGGAAAAATATATTGGGAAAAACTGTACAATTGAAAGGAGGCTCTAATATCCGGTTGTGCCTTGGGTACATGATGAGTTATGGTTGAGTATGGAGACATATCTAGTTCCCTGAAGGACATATGTTGCAGCTGCCCCTAAAGCTTTGGTACTATACACTTATAAATTACCAAATTCTACATTCTATGAGTTGGTCCCATAAATGGTGGAGTGCCAATAAATTTGCTGACTATACCGGCCAATGAGTGTTGTGAGCAAATATTATCCTGCCATCAGAGTGATGATGTAGCAATGTAGTGAAGATGTAGCAATATTAACTGGTTGTCAGTGGCATAACATGGTATGGGTGCCCTCACTTCCTTTTTTGTGCTAAGTGCTTGGAAATGGTCCAAACAGAGATGTCTGTGTGTATTGTGGTGTCAACTGTGTCTGGATCATGAACAAAAGAAAAATTAGGAGCTGTTTGTGTCACTGGATCAAACTTTCGTCTCTACTATTTGTGTCTGGGTCGTAGAAAACCTGTATGCACTGTGCTCATGCACTTATGTATATACCTATTCCACCAGCTAGGTCAGAATAGTCTCGAGAGTGAGCAATTCATGAAATCCACTAACCTGCTTCTCTTAATGCTAATGATGCACCCCTGCCCACACACAGATAGATACACTTCTCGCAGTCAATGATCTCTTACCAAGAGACACTAGCAAGCAACATCCTCTGAGAACCTTTTTACTCCCTTTTGTAACAAGACCTGATGTCATTTCCATTTGGGTGCCTCGTATCATTTTTCCATGGGTGTATATGCCATGTTTATGTATCCTGTTTTTTTATACTCATGTATCTATAAACTATAGGGATGCTGTCTAGATTGGCTAATCACTCTTGTAGGGTTTAGCCTTTGACACTAATATATATTCTGCATACTAATAGATTATGTTTATTCAGTGACTCTGTAATAATATGGCTCCATTTATAGCAGAAAAGGTAGAATTTTGGAGCAAGGTAGTCACTTGTTACTTTCCTGTTCTTGACAGTTTCTTATTCCTCTTTATATTTATTTATTTAGTTGCTATCCTTTAAATTCAGTACACGCTGTCCTGGCTGCTCGCATCTGGATGGCATAGCAGCAGCATAATGCTAAAAGCAAAAAGGCTTGCAGTTTTGATCGATAACAACAGAGCCTGGAAAAACACTGGAGGCCTGAATAAGATTCTCTTTCTTTCAACAGCACAAATAAAATGATGCACAAAATGGGAGCCTAATGCAGTCCATTTAATGCAAAGCTCTCTAGGGAATGGACTCGAGATTAGACCTGCTGCCCTTCTTATTAAGACCCCTAGTGCTCTGGATGCTTACTGGACGAACAGCATCTCCATATCAGACACCTGGTTTCCAGTGAGTGAAATTCTAATTATGTCTTAAAGATCTTGGTGACAATCTCAGAAGCCGCGTTTTCATCATTTTTAAATTATTACCTAGGTCACTGTGGGATTGGCTAGATGATAGTGACCTGTGGCCACCCATTAATCTCACGGGATTTCATTGTGGAAAAATTAGACTTGTTTATCATTGCGAGTAAAATTGCTTCGGTAGGTTGCTTCAATAGACATAAGGCAAATTATAGGAAATAATGTAGGAAAATGGAGCCAGAGTGTGCTTAATGGCACATGATTATATTTAATTTTCTGGCTATTTCAGTCATTATGGCTGCATTATCCTCACTGATACCTAATTTAAGCCTTCTGCCAATGAGTTTTGTTAGCTCACTTCCCTGGAAGATGCATTGAAGCATTAATAGTCTGTCATTACAGTTCATGTTTAGTCAAAATTATACTAACGCTTAATAATTTTTGCCAACTTTCGTGTCCCATTTATTTGTTCTCAACTTTGCAGATCGAAATGTTAAATAATTGCTATAAAGCTCTATTTATTGTCCATTAGATACCTAATAATAAAAATGTACCTTTTCTGTAAACCCACATAAAAATGACTAGAGAAGCAGACAGATTGTGTAACTGACAACTAATAGAACGCTCTGAAAATATAGATAATGTGTAATATTGAATGTTTATTGTATACAGTGGAGCAACTACTTGTGCCTTAAGTTAATGTTCTCAAAGATGTTGCCTGTCAGTTTGGAGGGAAAAAATACTCTGGAATTCTAGCTACCATTCTATGAATGAAGATCAGGTTACACCTTGTACTCCACTTATGACTTACTGTGGGTATGTATTCAGACCCCTTAAAAAGTTTCACTATTTGTTTAATTGCAGCCAATTGGTTGGATCAAAATGTTTTTTTTTTTGCTCAATAATGTACACTCTACACCTCATCTTGACAAAAAAAATAGGAATGTAAATATGTCTGAAATATAACATGTTCATAATTATTCAGACCCTTTGCTCAGTATTGAGTAGAATCACCTTTTCAGCTAGTGCAGACATGAGTCTTCTTGGGAATGATAAAACAAGTTCTTTATACCTGGATTTGGGCATCCTCTCCAGTTCCCTCCGGTTGGATGGTGAACATTGGTGAACAGCCATCTTAGGTCTGGTCTCTGGCTAGGCCAGTCGGGAATGGTCACAGAATTGTTCTAAAGGCACTGCTGTGATATTTTAGCTGTGTGCTTAGTGTCACTGTCTTGTTGGAAGTTGGAAGCCCAGTCTGAGGTCTAGAGCAGTGGTTTTCATCCAAGATATCTCGTACTTGGCCGCATTCATCTTCTTTTCAACCAGTCACCCTGTTCCTGCCCCTGAAAAACACTGCATAGCATGATGCTGCCACCACCATGTTTCACTGTTTCATGTTTCACGGATTATATTTGGCAAGTGATGAGCTGTGCCTGGTTTTCTCCACACATACCGCCTCCTGTCACCCCTGCTACCTGCAACTGATCCTCAGAAGTTTTCCATTGACTGCCAAGTGGTTCTGGTGAGTGCTGACCCACAGACAGCACCCCTCTCTGCTCCGCTATCTGGGGACTATTCTGCATTACGCAACTGCTGCTACCCCCCAATCCCCATTGTGAAACTGCTGCTAGATCTGCAGCTCCGGGTACCCCAGGTCACCTAGCCCAGCCCTTCTCCCCTCCCCTCCCTGCCCTGCATTATTTGTTTTCCATTGCTTTGAAGCTGTATTTCTAAACTTTACAGACTGTTTCAGAGGGGACATCTGAAGCTGCAGAGAAGCTGGAGCACTTCAAAAGGTGTGAAGCATATGCCTCCTCCTCCTCCAGGCGGCTTGGATTGCTTAAACAGACCTTGGCTCCTAATATAGAAACACAAAAGGTCCTCCTGGTAATTGAGCAGGATGAGGTTAAGGTGGACATTGCAGGATGCCCAACGTACCAGGGAGTGAGTTACTCATGTGGAGTCTCATGTTGGAGACTTTGAAGACCACCAAATCCACTGGCGAATACCCTGCAAGAGGCGACTGCTCAACTGGAGAGGATACTTCAGCACATCGAAGAACAGGAAAACCTCCTATGCAGATGTAACGTCCGTTTTGTGGGTCTGCCTGAGCGCTCAGAGGGTCAAGACCCAGTCACATTTCAGGAAAATCTGCTGATATGTACCTACGGACGTGATAGCTTCTTCTCCTCCTTTGTGGTGGAACTAGCGGACCGCATTCTTCCTAAACCTTCTCCACCCAGTGCTCCACCATGCACATTCATTGCTAAACTCCTCAACTATAGGGATCGAGATTCCATTCTCCATTGTAATCTAAGAGTGGACAATGCAGAGGTTATGGTATTCCCAGGATACTCTTTTGATGTGCAGAAGAAGTGGGCACAGTATGTGCACAATAAAAAATGAGAAAAAGTGAAATACGCCATACTCTACCCTGCTAGGATATGTATTGTGGACGGGCAGCAAACCCAGTTCTTTGATACCCCGGAAGAAGTCTCAATGTGGCTGGGACCAGGGGCCGCTCCCCTCTGCACTCCCCTCAAAGAAGACTGATCCCGTTCTGGTTGGCTGCATACTGCACAGTAGCCCTTTAATGGCTTCACATGGCAGCCTGTATCCTTTAGATGTTTATTTTAAGCAGGGGGTAGGGAATCCCCTACCCCTCTGAAGCTTGCCTAATACAACATAAGTGCTTATTTGGCCCTACTGCTCAATATACCATTTTGTACTAATATGATATGGCTAATAGAGACCTAACAATTGCCTCTTGGAATGTCAGAGGAATTAATCTTATAATTCGGTGTGCGGCATAGATATGTGTCTTGTTAACTATCTAAATCTTCCCTTAATTAGTGAGAGGCCTCTTATCTCTCCCATTCCATATCTGACAATGCCCCGTTGTGTGTAACGCAGCGCTGGGGAAACATCCTCCCCAACCTCCCTGGAGTCCCAACCCATTTTGGCTTACTATCCTGCCCCCTCCTGTATACGTCTTTGAGCAGTGGTCTTCATTCTTCAACTACCACTGCCTGGAGGGTTGTATCCTGGACTACTGAATGCCTTTAAGACTTTGGTTTGGCCACTGAGACCACGGCTGAACTCGCTCCGTTGCAATTTGAGTTAGCATATGTAGAAGACCCCTCGGAACACCAGAAAGGTTAACCCTTGTCTCATCAGACCAGAGAATCTCATTTCTCATTGTCTGGTAGTTTTTTAGAAACTGTATGTGGGCTTTCATATGTCTTGCACTGAGGAGAGGCTTCCATCGGCCTGTTCTGCCTTAAAGCCCGGACTTGTGGAGGGGTACAGTAATAGAGTTTGTGGAATTTTTTCCCATCTCCCTACTGCATCGCTTGAGTGCAACCACAGTGATCTTGGGGTTCTTCTTTACCTCTCTCATCAAGGCTCTTCTTCCACGATTGCTTAGTTTGGCTGGATGGCCAGATCAAGGAAGAGTTGTGGTCATCCCAAACTTCTTCCATTTAAGCATTATGGAGGCCACTGTGCTCTTGTGAACCTTGAATGCTGCAGAAATTCTTTAGCAACCTTGTCCAGATCTGTGCCTAGCCACGATTGTTTCTCTGAGCTCCTTGGAGAGTTCCTTAGACCTCATGATTCTCATGTGCTCTGACAAGCACTGTGAGCTATTAGGTCTATAGTCTCTATTGTGTGCCTTTCCTAATCAAGTCAAATCAGTTTATTTAACCCCTTAAGGACACAGCCATTTTGTAGCTTAAAGGGGTATTCCAGGAATCAGCATAATTCATATACAAATGGGTACTCAAAATATAAGCTAATGTGTAATTAGTTATTTAAAATTTTGCTCCCCTTAGACAGAAAATGCTGTGACATAGATGTAATGAAGAATTAAAATGCTACTGGCTTAATCAGTCCGTTAATTTCCTCCGCGGCCGTCGTGCAGAGCATACACAGGACACAAGATGGCCGCTGGTCACATGTCCACATCACATGTCCTGCACTGCCTGGGCAGGTCTTGGATCACCACTACGTTTGGCTGTAGGTGGTGTTGCAGTGCATCCAGTATGGTCTGTGTTTTGGTTGATGGCGTTACAATCATTACTTTAGTAACAGTGCAAGAAAAACCTGTTACATCATCAAGGGAGCAGAGCATAAGAGGTGGGAGGAGTTACTGAGAACTAAGGATCATGGAACTGTGAGGTTCCAGTGGTGGCCATCTTGGAGATAACTCCACTACTTAGAGAGCAATACATTTTGTAAATATAAAAATAAACTATTTAAGCTTCGTTTGTGACTAATGACATTGAGATTGTTGTATTATTTATTTATATCATCAGGGTTTTTGTGGAGACGATCATATTCCCGGAATACCGCTTAAGACATCAGTCCCATTTTTTGGATTCTGACCTGCCATCTCTTTTATGGTATAACTTTTGAACACTTTTATTATCAAAGCGATTCTGAGATGTTTTTCCCCACATGTTGTACTCATTTTGGTGGTAAATTTGGCTAAAAGTTTTGCGTTGATTTACCAAAAAAAAAAAAAAAGAAAAAATGAGAATTTTAGAAAATTTGCCATTTTCGAATTCGAATCACCGCGTTTTCAGGCAGATAGGAGTTACCACCTAAAAAATGCCGAATAACATCTCCCATATGTCATTACATTTTCATATATTTTTGAAAATGTTTGGATAATTTCTATTTGACGTCACGCGGCTTACAAATCGAATAGCGATTTTGCAGTATTTCAGAATGACATATTTGGTGAAAACTGTTGAAATAAATTTAAATATTAGCATTAAAAACAACCGATATAAACCACTCATTTAAATCTGCACCCCTCAAGCTATCAGAAACAGCATGTAAGATTGTTAACACCCTTGAGATTTCTATAGTAATTGAATCAAAATGGCGGTGTGAAATTTAGAAAATTTGTCGGGTATACATTCATATACATAGCCCTAAAATATTACACATTCCAAAAGTAAAATAAAAGAGAAAACCCACCATAAAATTGTTGCACAATTCTCCTGAGTGCAGTGACCCCCACATGTAGAATTACTGGTGTTATGGGGGCACAGCGAGGGCAGACGGAAGGAGCAACCTGCACTGCCAGGATTTAGTGTTCTTGTTGCCCCCTTTGAAGGCTATAAAATTTTTGCTTTTTACGTTATGGGGCCATGTGACGGCATTTTTTGCGGATGAAATGATCTTTCCTAGTGTTCCATATTGGGGTTGGTTAACCTAGTTGTGAAAATTTAGGAAACTTTTGAGGTATGAGTAGAAAAGCATCAATCTACACTGGATTTTATTTTTTTTTTGGTGTTACCGTATAGCCTAACTCATCGTTATCTTTATTCTTGGGTCGATACGATTACGGGGATACCAGAATGAATATTTTTTTACTAAATTTGCCAAAATAAAACCCTGATGTGGGGGAAAAAATCTATCATTTTTGCACATCGCCGTCTTCCAAGTGGCATAACATTAAGTTTGGGTACAGAGCTGGTTGATGCCGTGTTTTGCCGGACATGTTGTACTTTGCAACAGTATCATTCTAGGTGTTATCATATGGGTTCAATAGTTATTTTTTATCAATGGATGTTACGGATGCGGTGTGGATACTATAATGGGGGTTTGTGTATGATTTAAACTTTTTTAGTTATTATATGTCTTTATATGGTTGGGCGTTATGGCATTTTAGTGATTTAAAGTTATTTTTTATTGAAAAACATTTTTTTTTTTTTTACTTGATCCAACCATGGGAAATGGACAAGACAATATCATTGTTGTTCATGAATCTCTGCAATACTGATTATGGCATCAGTATTAGCAGTGTCAGCTATGCAGATGAAAGTGACACTTGCCTTTGAAGATGAGTCACAGATGCATTGCGATCGGACCCCAGAGGTGCCATAGAGAGCGATCGGCGCCCCGAAAAGCGGGCGGGGGGGAGGGGGGGGGGGGGGCAATCGTGTGAAATTCCCCCAGAAGGCATTTAATGCCATGTTGCGTTGACCTTGCATTTAACGGGTTAAAACACCCACGATCGGAGCCCATCGGACCGCGGGTGTTAGCGGGGATGTCAGCGGTAGTTAGTGCTGCATCCTGACCCGATGCGGGTCGGCTCCTGGGAGTGAAGCGGCAGCGTCTCGCGCAGTTACGTTACTGCGCTGACCCCTATTGCGGGACTAAGCGCAGTACAGCTACGGCACAGAGCGCTACGGGGTGTTAAATACAGCTGGACTACAGAGAAGTAGTAGAACCATCTCAAGGAGGATGAGTAACTGCATTTAAGACATGGGACAGGGGAGCAAAGGGCACTGTGAGCTATTAGGTCTATAGTCTCTATTGTGTGCCTTTCCTAATCAAGTCAAATCAGTTTATTTAACCCCTTAAGGACACAGCCATTTTGTAGCTTAAAGGGCTATTCCAGGAATCAGCATAATTCATATACAAATGGGTACTCAAAATATAAGCTAATGTGTAATTAGTTATTTAAAATTTTGCTCCCCTTAGCAGAAAATGCTGGTGACATAGACTGTAATGAAGAATTAAAATGCTACTGGCCCTTTAATCAGTCCGTTAATTTCCTCCGCGCGGTCCGTTGCAGAGCATACACAGGACACAAGATGGCCGCTGGTCACATGTCCACATCACATGTCCTGCACCTGCCTGGGCAGGTCTTGTGATCACCACTACGTTTGGCTGTAGGTGGTTGGTTGCAGTGCATCCAGTATGGTCTGTGTTTTGGTGATGGCAGTTACATATCATTACTATAGTAACAGTGCAAGAAAACCTGTTACATCATCACTGGGAGCAGAGCATAAGAGGTGGGAGGAGTTACTGAGAACTAAAGGATCATGGAACTTGTAGTTTCCAGTGGTGGCCATCTTGGAGATAACTCCACCTACTTTAGAGAGGCAATACATTTTGTAAATCATAAAATCAAACTATTTAAGCTTCGTTTTGTGACTAATGACATTGAGTATTGTTGTATTCATTTATTTATATCATCATGGGTTTTTGTGTCAGACGATCATATTCCCGGAATACCGCTTTAAGACTCAGTCCCATTTTTTGGATTCTGACCTGCATCTCTTTATATGGTTATAACTTTTGAACACTTTTACTTATCAAAGCGATTCTGAGATTGTTTTTTCCCCACATGTTGTACTTCATTTTGGTGGTAAATTTTGGCTTAAAAGTTTTGCGTTGATTTACAAAAAAAAGAAAAAAAATGATGAATTTTTAGAAAAATTTGCCATTTTCGAAATTCGAAATCACCGCGTTTTCAGGCAGATAGATTTACCACCTAAATAACTTGCCGAATAACATTTCCCATATGTCTACTTTACATTTTCATAATTTTTGAAATGTTTGGATAATTTATTTTGACGTCACGCGGCTTACAAATCGAATAGCGATTTTCAGTATTTTCAGAATTGACTATTTTGGGGATAAATACTGTTTGAAATTAAATTTTACATATTTAGCATTAAAAACACCTGATATAACCCACTCATTTTCAAATCTGCACCCCTCAAGCTATCAGAAACAGCATTTACGAAGATTGTTAACCCCTTGAGATTTTCATAGTAATTGAATCAAAATGGCGGTGAAATTTAGAAAATTTTGTCGGTTATACATTCATATACATAGCCCTAAAATTTACACATTTCCAAAAGATAAAAAGAGAAAACCCACCATAAAATTTGTTCTACAATTTCTCCTGAGTGCAGTGACCCCCCACATGTACACATTACTTGTGTTATGGGGGCACAGCGAGGCGCAGAAGGGAAGGAGCACCCTGCAGCTGCCAGGATTTTAGTTTTCTCGTTGCCCCCTTTTGATGGCTATAAAATTTTTGCTTTTCCGTTATTGGGGCCATGTGACGGCATTTTTTTTGCGGGATGAAATGCTCTTTCCAGTGTTACCATATTGGGGTTGGTATCACCTATTGTTGAAAATTTAGGAACTTTTTTTGAGGTCATGAGTAGAAAAGCATCAATTCTACACTGGATTTTTAACTTTTTTTTTTCGTGTTCACCGTATAGCCTAATCATCATGTTATCTTTATTCTTTGGGTCGATACGATTACGGGGATACCAGACATGAATATTTTTTTTTACTTAAAATTGCCAAATAAAACCCTGAGGGCGGGAAAAAATCTATCATTTTTGCATCGCCGTCTTCCAAGGGGCATAACATTAAGTTTTTTGGCTACAGAGCTGGTTGATGGGCTGTTTTTGCAGCACATGTTGTACTTTGCAACAGTATCATTCTACGGTGTTCATCATATGGGTTCAATAGTTATTTAGTTTTATTCAATGGATTGTTACGGATGCGGTGATACTATATATGTGGGGTTTGTGTTATGATTTAAACTTTTTTTAGTATTATATGTCTCTTTATATGTTTTGGGGCTTATGGGCATTTTTAGTGATTTATAAAGTTATTTTTTATTGAAAAACATTTTTTTTTTTTTTTTACTTGATCCACCATGGGACATGGACAAGCAATCATCTCATTGCTTGTTCATGATAATACTCTGCAATACTGATGTATGGCAGCGTATTAGCAGTGTCAGCCTATGCAGATGCATAGGCTGACACTTTGCCTTTAAGATGATGTCACAGATGCCATCTGCCGATCGGACCCCAGAGGTGCCATAGCAGCGATCGGCGCCCCCGAAAACGGCGCCGGGGGGGGGGGGGGGGCCCAAGGGGGGGGGGGGCAATCGTGTGGTAAATCCCCCAGAAGGCATTTTAAATGCCATGGTCGCGTTGACCGCGGCATTTAACGGGTTAAACACCCGCGATCGGAGCCCACTCGGACCGCGGGTGTTAGCCGGGGATGTCAGCGGTAGATTACTGCTGACATCCTGCGACCCCCGATGCCGGTTCGGCTCCTGTGCAGAGCTGAAGCGGCATCGTCTCTGCGCAGTATCTGTACTGCGCTGACCCCTATTCGCGGGACTCAGCGCAGTACAGCTAAGGCACAGAGCGCTACGGGGTTAAACACAGCTGTACTACAGAGAAGTAGTAGAACCATCTCAAGGAGGATCAGTAAAATGGATAGCACATGAGGTAAAGGGGCAGCAAAGGATCTGAATACTTATGACCATGGGGAATTTTAGTTTTTTCTTGTTTAATAAATTAGCAAAAATATTTACATTTCATTTTTTTTCCTGTAAAGATGGGGTGCAGAGTGTAAATTAATGAGCAAGAAAAAGAACTTTTTTGAGTTTACCAATTGGCTGCAATTGGTAAAATCAAAAAAGTTCCCACTGTATATAAGAGGTGGTGAAAGCACCACTTTCATTTCAGTTATTTTCTAGACCTTTGTTTCTAAACATTACTAAATCAAGTATTCATACAAAGAACAATTGCTGCCCAAATATGGACACCATGAGGATAATGCAAATATCCCATAGAAATATAGGGGCAGGTTTATAAAATGTATTTCAAAGTAAGGCAATGTATAATTATAGTAGACAGTCTTAGTTATCCTGCACACAACTGTGTGCAACCTGCCTATGGTGCATGGGCACAGTTCAGTGAGCACACCTAGTCACACACTGCCCCATGAGCAAGCGGGGTGGCCTCGACTACCTATGGAGAGGTAAGGCTCCGGAGCGCTCACCCCTGATTTTGTACCTTGCCACCTCACTGTGTTTTGAAACTGTTTATTTGACTTTGAAAAATAAAAAAAGAGTATTGGTCTCAGCTCACATGCTTATTCATGCCAACCACTGGCCAGTGCTTGGAGTTCTGTGCCGCAATAGCAATGCAAACAATTTATTTCAAAAATTAGCAGCCTGCCAAAAAGCAGGGATAAGTTAAAACTTTGCTTTATTCCATTTCATTAAAAAATATAAGTGATATGAGCATGTACATATAAACTGACGCGTTTTGAACCTGACATGGTTCTTGTACCATTGTTTGACTTTGCCTTCTTGAATTGTGTCTATCTGTTTGTTTGTCTCACTGTACTGATCACTTAACCAAGGTAGGGACCATCGCCCAGTTGTCGCTTTGTTACTTAGGACATGGTCAACAAGTTGGCAGAGTAAAAGGTTGTGGGAACCAAAGGACTCACATGTCTTTGGGATACATATACAAAATATAAAAATACCTAAGCATGTCATGCAATCATCTAGGCACATATGTGGCAGTAATAAAGTTACAAACTCACTAATATGTGTGTGTGTTGTGAGAAAGTGAGAGTTGTCGTATGGGAGAACCGCTATCTATCCTACAGGCAGATAAAAAGTACTTGGTAAAAGCCCTGGATTTGTCCTGGGTTTCTGTATAGCCCACATGTGCGGGTCACAGACTTTGTTAGAGCCTGATTTAGACTGCAGGCCAGAGCAGTAGGTGAGGCACTACCTGGAGAGCTGAAGGCTGGATCGTGTTCGCTCAGCAAAGGAGTGCCTCCTGATATTCTGCTGGCCAAGAGCGTGTGCCAGGCAGCCAGGTACATGTATAGTTAGGTGCTGTTATTGTATTAGGCAGTGCCTAGCCGGGCAGGGTTTATTTTGTTTGTATGTGCCTAAGCCAAGGCTGAATTTGTGTTTTGACAAAGAAGTGTGAATAAAACACTTGATTTGGACTTTAACTATGCATGTGTCCCTGCATCCTGCACTGCTACAAAGCATCTACCAGAGCAATTCCCCATAGTTTGTGTGTATGTGTATATATAGATATATATATACAAATAAGAAGAAAAAATGGCAGCACTCCAATCGTTGCTGGAGGTGGAATAAACACTTTTGTTTGTTCACAACATTGGAGTGCTGCCATTTTTTCTTCTTATTTGGATATCTAACCCACTCAGACTGGTGCGAGTGGAAGGATAGCACCCGCTATATCTTGTTGTTAAGGACTGTGCTGCTGTTTTTTTCTCTATATATATATATATATATATATATATATATATAGTCCACATCATCACCATATTAAAAAGTCTCAAAAGTAGGGGGGTGCAAGTCTCAAACTCCAGACAGGGAGTTCTAGTGATATGTATTGAAAAATTGAGACCACATATGCCATTCCTTTGAATCGAAAAAAAGGTGATGAGTTTATTCCATGCTCAACGTTTCAGTGCTGAGGAAAGGTGGTTATCCACCATAATGTTGTGCAGGCTTAAGTGATGTAAATGCTTTGCTGGTTATGAGACCTAATGTTTTTGTACACTGTGAGATGGATTAAGGATACGCGGCCACATGCTGTTCTCGGTCTTAAGTGCAGTTGTAAATATATATATTTGAAAATGCCAAAGTACCTTATTATATACCCTTGTGGTAGCATCACTATTTTATTTTGTATTCACTTGCTGTGTCTTTGAGAAATTGTTTGCCTTAATCAGAGTTGTCATTTTTGGGTTAGCAGTACAGATTAAAGCATCGCTAAACAGATTGCTTGTCTTCTTAGACTGTGGGCAAACACACAAAAGAGATGCCCTCTATCCTCCGGGACCTCTGTCCTTGCTGCACAATCCCTCTACATTTCTGACGTGCGAATCCTAGCGATGCACGGCTGATTTTCTCACCACATTATCTGCCTGAAGGCATGGTACTGTAACATCATCCATAAGAAATTGCCAGCCTCATGGGTACAGTTGATAAAGTGATAAACTAATTTAGGCCGTGGCTTTAAACATCACTGAGGTTTCAAAGTTGCCTTTAGCTGTAGAAGAGATATAATGGAGTATGCACATTACAATAATGAAACTACATGGAATAACAACACATATTTCATTTTGTGTCCTCTATGAACATGTACTTTGATATAGATCTGTGCACATTTCGATGATGCAATTTAATATATGACACACATTGCATTTTGCTGATGGCTAAGGTGTCATTTAATAGAACAGTTTGATATATTTAGATTAGATTCACATTTGAAGACTTATTCAGATTTGCAGCCAGTTGAATTTGCCATTTTTTAAATAATTATGCTTACTATAATAGCGTTCTTACTGTTTTTACAGAGACATGACAATCACATTGATTCTGTTTCTAAACAAATCCAGACAAATCATGATGTGACCCTTTTGACTTTAATGGGGGAATCAAGTTCCTTATATTTCTGGCAGCATAACTATTGTTGTGTACAGGGATTTTCTTGTCAAATGTTTTGAAAACCGTAAACAGATCCTGTCTGCCTCTGGCAGGGTGTAGTAGGAATGCAGTATATTTACAATATACAGAAATAAAGTTGTATAAATAAACATGATCATTAAAGAGGACCTGTGTCAGTATCAGGGGTAGTGGACCCACTGTACCACCACAGACAATGACGTAAGCTGACACCTGGTAGTGGAGGCTAAGTGGAACCCGGTTTTCACTAGAGCCCACCGCAAGGCAGGTTGGACTTGCTGCAGCGTGGTACCACCAGGTCGCTCCACAGGTGAGATACAGAGTTGTGAGGCAGAACCCTGGTCGGGGACAGACAGGAGGTCGAGACAGGCAGCACAGGATCAACGTCATAGGCAGAGCAGGCAGCAAAGGAGCGTAGTCAGGGACAAAACCGGGGTCACAACGGGAATTGTCAACACTAGCACTAGGTGTTGGGAACACAGCTTTCTCTGAGGCACAAGGCACAAGATCCAATCATTGGTGCGCTGGCCCTTTAAATTTCAGACAGCCGTGACGCGCGCTAGAGCGAGGAGACCATTGCTGGAGCATGGCAAGGTAAGAGAAGCTGCCAAGCTCCGAGGGCACAGGGAACATGGGTCACAGGGGTACCCATGACAGCTCCTCTTTAACATATTAGGCGTCCCAACATCCCATAAATGGCAGATCAAGCAAAAAGAAAATGTACATTTTCACAATTTCTCTCCTGTTTTCAAAAGATTTTAAAAAAAAATTAAATATATATATTTATTTGGAAAAAGTAAAAGTTTTTGAAGCTAATCAAGTTATGATCTCTTATCAGTATAACAGCACCTAGCAGTAAGGGGTTTGGTTAAAATGCTTGCTACCCAAGTGGTAAATGTCCATTAAGTCTAGACGCCCAATACATATATAGTCTATAGACAGTCAAGAAGAGATTAAATATTCTTGTTTTTATGCTCAATTTATCCTTTTAATGTATTGTAGTTAGGATAACAGTGCAAGTGCAAAGTAAGAATGCTGTAATTTGGGCCATGTCTACAGTAATTTTTATTGATAGTTTGCAGCTCAATGGTTTGAAAATTTATGAAATCTTCTTTAATTTGTTCATAAAATTATGCCCTTTTTTGGAAAATAAAATTCTTCAAAGTCTTTTGGTCACCTCTGAGTTAATGTATTAAACCTAAATTAGTTTGAGCCCTATGTTCCTTGTCTTTTGAACTTAAGATAACCACAGTTTCCTTCGTTAGTGACATAAGCTTGTCTCGTTTTCTTCTCTCGCACATCACTTTTACTATAACTAATCTTGGCATTGTCACCGTCCTTCCTTCTTTTGATATGCCATTACAAAGCCTCTAGATAAATCAAACTTTAGATTAACCTCATCACTTTGATATAAGTATCGGCTCATAAATTGTGTAGTTTTTAAGTTGTTTTTAATGCTGACACATGTGAGTCGAGTCAATGAAGCTTTTCAATATTTTATAATAAAAGATATTGCCTTCATTTTTCACCTGCAGTTTTAAAGGACAGCCCATGAAATTAGCTATTACATTTGGGAAAGAACATTTTAGTACTAAAGGTGCGACACCAGGTCCAATACATGTGATTGATCGTACGGTCCTGATGCCTGCTGATGGTGCAGTACAGAAAGGGCAACTATGATCCATGTTTGATGGTATTGCAATAAAATAAACATCTTTGGGTCTGCCAGCTACGATTTAGCTTTTTATTTTTAAAAGTCACTGGAATACCTTGACCATCTGGACATTTGCCTTACCCTTATATGCCGGTAATTAATATCTACTTCTTTGCATATATTAAAACTGCTTTTGGAAAGTTCAAAATATTGTTTCTTCTGAAACTCCTATACATATTTTGTATTGTCCAAGTCTTGCAGATGTCCCTCCATTTCCTTTGGCAGAACTTAAAACTCTGATAAAAGGATTTAGATTAAAAAAAAATACTTTTGAGTAAAAAAAAAAAAGTAAAAATCTTTGTATTTTAACACTTTAAAAAGGCCTGTCAGCAGAATTGTAGCCCTTACACCTTCTAGTAAAAGGTTAAAAAGTCCTCACCATATCGTCTAAAATTATTTGTCACAGAGATGCAGCCATTGCAGCCATTTTTCTGATATGCAGATGAGTACATAAGTCAACTTATGAAGAGAAGAGTCAAGTTTTCTCCAAGGCTGCCAGTAAACCCCACCAGCACTGTGACTCTTCAAATCTTGGCCTGAGCAGACAGGAAGTCCTCTCCCTACTCCTCAGAATGCTGTTCCTCTCACTGCATGGTGAATTTTGGAGCCACACTGCAGTAAGCAACATAGACAATGACAGAAATTTTTTTCTGGGGGGGGGGGGGTGATTTTACTGCCGGCAAGAAGCAGATTTAAGCTGAGATGCATGTACTGCACTTTTCAACAAAGGGGACTAAGTGCCTGTGCTGGATGACCGCTTCCCTTTAAGTCAATATACTGTAAAAACAATAGCCCTAAAAATGCCCTCCTTTCAAATCCTCCTGTCACCATTCATGCCCAAAAGAAGGGAATGCTGCATTTTTGCTTAACTGTGGGTAGCACCATAAGTTCTCTAGGGCACAAACCAGCAGCCTGCATTGTAATAGGAACAAGAGTTATCTTACCATTGCATTATGGAAGAATTATTCCCTTTCACCTTCCTCCCTTTTTCTCGTCTTTTTCTTCTTTTATTGCTCCTTTACTTCTAATTCCTTGTGCAACATTCTTACATTTTTTAACAGATCTTATAAAAGAACTATTATATAAAAGAATTTTTTACAAATGCTAAATTGTGGCATCCTTTACCAATTGTCTATTATAGCATTTCTTTATGGAAGCTTTTTATATAGAAATATATAAAAATATACTTTGGATGCTTTGGCATTACTGTGCAGTTTTTTCGTCACAAGAAAAAAAAGTTTTGTACCATGTTAGCCGGATAAAGAAATTCCTGAAGCTTTTGATAGGCCAAATAAAGTAACCTTGATATTGGGCTGACATCCTAGGATGCGCTGTTCCTGTTGCTTGCAAAGTTAGTTTAATGATCTGGGTCTGGTTTTGGAGTCTTAAGTGTTGCAACTTACTTGCGTATTGCAGGCAGGAATTGTAGTCGGTGAAGCCTGAGATTAGCACACTGGAGAAGCTTTGCAGTACAGAGGAGCAGGCAGGTAGCGTAGTCAGGAGGAAGACGGGGTTAGTAGCACAGAAACCCAGTGTCAGTTTTGGGGAAGAAGGCAGGTATCGTAGTCAGGAGGAAACTGATGGTCGTTGCACAATAGCGAAGTCAGTTTCAGGAAAGAAGGAAACAAGCTAGACTACAGGCTAGAAGCACAATAATCTTGCAAGGAGGTGTAAGCAAGGCTAGGTTTAAATAGGAAGTCCAATCAAGGAAGGGGTGGAGCAAAGCCAAGGAAACAGGAACTAGGAACTGGAAGGTCAAGAAGATCTAGGCCAAAGATCAGCACTGGAGCTGTCCAGAGAACTGCATAGCTCAGTTGGTAGAGCGGCAGTTTGGGACAGCGGAGTCCGCTGGTTCAAGTCCTGACAGTTAGATACTTCATGTTGACTTTGAATAAGGGCAATGGATAGCACTGCTTCCAGTGGAGGAGAATGATTTGGAGAGTGTGCTACTGACAGTGTGGTAGGGTTTGGAAATATGCTGGTTCCAATGCCAGGAAGGGTGTATTGAGCGCTAATGCTGTTGCTAGTTGCAAAGCAATGGGGAATGGAATAATGTGGTTATGAGGGAGGGTTGGGTGTGGTAGCTGTTCATTTGCACTTCATTATTTGGATCTTCTGGAGTATTTTTGCTCCACTGTAGTTTTGGTTTGGTACATTTTGGTTTGGATACTTTGTGATACACTTGGCAAGTAGAACCAGACTGAAGGACTTGGACATCCTTTGAGCTTATATTCTGTCATCGGAAGCTAGCCACAAACACAAGATTTTTACGTATAATCAGATTTGCTACTTTGCCACCACACCAACGGATTCCAAAATGGAGACTTCAGGAATAATAATACGACCTTTATGAATTCTGTGACTATGTCTCATCTGTGGTATATTCTAGGTGCAAAACTTCCAAGCAACTTTTTATGTCCCTATACAACCACTATAACTTAGGACATGAAATTCTTATGAATGTCAGTCTTCAATTAACTGACTATTCACCTATACCACAGAACCCCTTAACTTTACAGAATGGTGTATTTCAACTTTACATCACATTTATGATAGATTATGAAAATACCTATAAAAGTAGCCAAACTTGTATGGCAAGTCCAAAGTTAAATTGTACACTCTTAGAATCCACTGTTTTCTTCTTTGGCTTTAAACAGGGCCTAGTCTGTCTCTCTTTGTGAACGGAGTTGACTGAATGACCGTATAAACTGTTGTATATTTTTACGTCTAATCAGATTTGCTACTTTCCTCATATTTCTTTGCAGTGCCCTTGGTGTTTCATGGCTGTCCTTCTTAAACACAGAAGCAATTAGTTTTGAGAAGGCTGATTCTTCAGGGTCCAGTGCTTCCATGCCTTTCATTTGCAAAAGCTGCACATTTTAATGAAGTTGTTTCATCTGTGTTGCCAAACACTAGAATTTTGCTGCTTCAAGTCTAATTATCTCAGTTGGCGATTGCTGTGTTTTATTAAAGCTGTCAAACGTACTGTTCATTAAATGCCCACATTTGCAGCATCTCTCCCACAAATAACATCAACTTGTTCTGCTGATGGATTGAAAGAACATATTTCCTCCTTAATCTTGACAAATCGATTTTACAAGTCATAACACGTTCTCACACTGCTGGACCCCTTGTGGTGAGCAAAGTGTGTTTGTGGCAATCTCAAGGAGCTTATACAATTTACAAATCTATATATACTTTAATGCTTTGGGAACTATAGAAGTTAACTATAGCGATGGAAGACTTAAAGAGAACCTGCCATTTAAATTTAGCCACCCAAAATAAATTCTTAATTAAAAACTGTTTAAAAACATTGTTCTTATCTTTAAATGGTTTCATTCCATGTCTGAAATGTCAAATAAAAAAATCAGTTTGTAAACTGTAAACTCGCCTGATGTGATTCCAATAACAAATGGGTCTTGCATAGTAAATTTTACTTCCACTGCCCTCCCTCCTTGTTCCTGATTGACAGGTCTCACTGTTTATAGTGAGCTTACATCATTGGGCACATAATATAGCTGTACGGTGGAGGTGCCAAAGGTGTATGAAGAGGGCTCATGGGCTGAGCCCTCTTCATACACAGGGGGGAGTTTGTTGTATATTGGAGCAAACCACCACCACTAATAATCGCTGTTGGTGCTCGCACCAAACACAGCTATTAACCCGTCCATTTAAAAGAGGGCGGTGCGGGGGCGGCAATCGGTTGCCATGACAGCCACGGGTCTTCATCAGAATATTTCTGAAGATTTGTTACAATGAGCCAGTGGCTCATTGTAAGAATACTGTGCAAAAATGCCATATACTGCAATACAGTTGTATTGCAGTATATGGTAGGAACGATCAGACCACCATCTGCGGTTAATGTACCCTAGTCTAAAAAGTAGTAAAGAAAAGTTTCCAGAAAGCTTTAAACATAATAATAAAAGTAAAAAACCTAGAAGTTCAAATCACCCCCCTTTCCCTAAAACTGATATAAAACGTAATAAACAGTAAAAATCACAGACACAATAGGCATCGCCGCGTCCCAAAATGATCTAACAAAACCAGCAGTTATTGCCGGCGGTGAACCACATAATGGAAAATAGCGCCCAAGTGTCCGAACGCTTTTACACAACATACATTACATTAAAAATTAAATAAAAAGTGACCAAAATATCTCACAGACCTCAAAACTTCGGCTCATTTTGCAAAAAATGACACCTCACACAGCTCCGTCCACCAAAGTATGAAAAAAGTTATTAGCGTCAGAAGATTCCGAATTTTTTTTTCTCTTTTTTTGTACCCATTCGTTTAATTTTTGAAAATGTATTAAAACACAATAAAACCTGTATAAATTTGGTATCACTGTGATCGTACCGAACCAAAGAATAAAGCAGAGGTGTTACTTGGAGCGCACTGTGAAAGTCGTAAAAACCGAGCCCACAAGAACGTGACGCAAACGTGTATTAAAAAAAAAAAAATTCCATAATAATTTTTGTGGCTGAGAAGTAAAATTTGTTACGCACAAAATAAGCCCTCACACAGCTCTGTACACGGAAAAAATGAAAAAGTTATAGATTTTTGAAGGTGGAGAGCGAGAAATGAGCGAAAAAACCCTGCGTCCTTAAGGGATCAAGTCCCTTATGCATGTGTAGTCTCCAAAACTAGTTTTGGCTCACAATAAGGCCTTGTGAAATGTGGATGTCTGTTAGCCATTGTTTCAATCGGTAGCACACGTCCCTATGGACTTCCGTGGGCTCTTGTACACACATGTGATTTCTATAAAATTCGATATAAATACCTCTGGCTAGGACTCAAGGCTATGTGACCTGTGGTATAGAACATTGCCCTCATAGAAAATAGTTCTTATGCTCTGCAGCACTAATTATTGGATGAAACTTTCGACAATTCTAAGTACTGTTTAGTAGCCTAAATTTAATCTGCATAATTAACTGTAATTTAACAATCCATATACAGGCGGTCCCCTACTTAAGGACACCCGACTTACAGACTACCCCTAGTTAAAGACAGACCCCTCTGCCCACTGTGACCTCTGGTAAAGCTCTCTAGATGCTTTACTAAAGTCCCGGACTGAAATGATCGGCTATAAGATGTCTGTAATGAAGCTTTATTGATAATCCGTGGTCCCATTAAGGCAAAAAATGTGAAAGCTCAAATTGTCAATTGTCACTGGGGAATTTTTTTTTTTTTTTTTATCTACATTTATAAAATATACAGTTTTAACTTACATACAAATTCAACTTAAGAACAATCCCATGGAACCTATCTTGTACGTAACCCGGGGACTGCCTGTAATGTCACCTCTTTTCGTGAGACCAGTTTCCTGCTATCTATTTTTCTGTTACACTTTTTGTTATTTTCCTCCTATTATTTATTTTACATTGAGGAATAATTAAAACCTTCTCGTATAATCTACTGAGAATTTGTAAGATTCACAATAATATATGATCAAATAATGAAAGAATAAAAACACAAAGCTGCATGTTTCTTACATATTCAAGTCCATAAATGTATTAAAGTTGTTTTAATAAGTTATTCAAGGAATCCATAGTTGCATAAATTTAATTAGATTCTGCCAATTTTCTAATTCAGTGATTTTAGGAGGTTTGTTTTCCATCCAGTATCTGTCAATTAAAAGCCTTGGCACATACATTTACATGTAAAAGCGTCCTAATTTCTAGCAATCATCTTATTTAAGTATAAATATTTATTTTTACATTTAACCCCTTTGGGACTCTTTTGGCCTCTAGTACGCGGCCCCATTTTTCAAATCTGCCCTGTGTCACTATAAGTGGTTATAGCTTTGGAACGCTATAAGATATCCTGGGGGTTTTGAGATTGTTTTCTTGTGACACATTGTACTTCAAATTAGTTTAAAAATTTGGATGATATCTTTTGTGTTTAGTTATGAAAAAACGGAAATTTGGCAAAAATTAAGAAAAATTCTTTATTTTCAAAGTTCGAAATTCTCTACTAGAATTTCTCTAGCAGACAGTCATGGCACTGAGCGCTGTATTTAACTTGCAAATTGCGTCACACACCTTATGTTAAAGGTGCACCACTAAAAAGATAGTGAACTCTATTAGACCAGTGCGGGGGAAGCGACACACTTATGATTTCTGGCGCATGATCTTAGTGAATCGGCACACTCAGCATTATACTCGGAAAATACCTCTTTTAGTGCATTTTCCGAATTTCTAAGTAAATGTGCCCCAGTATGTTATAAAGCGGATTGGTGGCTAGTTTTTTAGGATTAGATTTTCGTATACTGTTGTGCATACAGAGATCGCTTTCTATCACTGGTGACTGCCCATTAGACTCCACAGCTCTGAATAAGCAGAATCTGGTTCTACTGAATCCTTTTCTGTAGAGAACTAGATATCAATCTTCTCTGCTCCTCCATCTCTGTAGCATGTCACCTGCAGATTTGATTCTTAAGGATTTGGCATTTTGGACATTAAAAACATCCAACACTTACAAAAACCTTTGGAACTTTAGTGGTACCCAAAAATATCTGAAATAAGGAAACTTTACTGGGTATGATGTTGAATGTTGGCTTAAACAAGCTGCAATTATGTGAATTCCCTGCCCGGCTGCTAGCACAATACAATTACACGTTAGCATATACGTTATAAACGTCTTTATGAATTGGCCAATGCATTTGTCTTGAGTGACAAATTAATGACACTGTCTGAAGGCACTTTGCGCACACATTGCCATCTATCATTTATCAAGGTAATAGCGTGTGTCTTGATAGATTTGTCCTTTTCTGTTGCCCGGTGTTAATACCGTTTTTTGTTTTACTTATTATGTGGTCCTCAGACATGAATAAAGGATATTGTCACGTTGGTGTTTGTAAATAAATCTCTCTCCTTACATGTCTCAGAAATAATTAGACCCACTGGTGGAAGTCGGTAAAAGAATCATTTATCTTCCTCAAGTATAGAACGTATCTAGAAAAGTGTAGCTGTTTATTAAGAGACAGATTTCAGATATATGTGGCTGCTGGGATTATACTCTGTACAGTCAGGTCCACATCTCATAATGGTTGTGGGGAAGTATTTAATATAATGTAGACGTAGTAAGAAGTAAGACATAGACGTTGTGGGTTGCTCATTGTGTACACGTTGTGTATTGCAGACACATCAAGAAAACGTGCTTGGAAATGTCATTCAAAACACAATATCTTTATTATACAACTTGGTTGCTCAAAAAGATACAAACATGAAGCTTCTATATCAGCAGGGTAAGTACATATACATTTCAGTGTACATGGTTTTATGAGTTATTGGAAATGTAGACATTTTCTGGGAGAACTGTAAACAAATACTTTTAATTTATTTTTTTTCTGTGGATACTTGAAGGTATGTCCTATGGGACCCTTTTCCTAGATCATGCTTGTGACAGTGGGAGTAAAATGTATTTAGTCAGCCGCCAAGCTCTCAAACTTAAAAAGATGAGAGAGGGCTGTAATTAACATTATATGTAGACCTCAACTGTGAGAGACAAAGATCCACATTTATTAAAGCCCCTGCACCTTTTTTTGTCTGACATTGCATGTTCTTTTCTAAGCAAACTGCTTGCACTTGTATTTCTGAAATGTCTGAGACACATTTGTTGTTGTGGTTGCACCATACGCGGCGCAATACAAAATTCTGCATTGAATTCTGTGCGCCACATTTATGCAGTGTCCATCATAATTGTGTTGGACGCTCTTTGTTAAAGGTGCACCAAAAAATGTGCACGTAGCAGTGCAGGGGGCGCCAGATTAATGAAGACCATGCGACACATTTCATAAATCTGTCGCCCGCTGCACCCTAAACTGCACACATTTTAATGTGTAAAAATCAAATCCACAAAATCAAATTGATTTTTAAAAAATGTATTTGCAAATTATGGTGGAAACTAAGTATTTAGTCTTCTCCTTCAAAACTAAATTTACCCATTAGGTTCATGTCTTTCACCTGTGAAATTGACAAAACTGCAACCAAAACCACCTCAAAACTAATTGCGAAGCAGTTTTAACTGCAACGTCTGACCGCACCCTCACACTGCAAACTCCACTATGGTGAAGACCAAAGAGCAGTTGATGGTAAATTGTAGACCTGCACCAGTCTGACACCTACCTAAAGGCAGGTTTTTCACATGACAGATGAGAAGAACTTAAGATTTGTGTAGTTTGAAACGCAATGGTCTTTTTACACGTATCCCATGTTTGTCATGTACTTTTAATAGAGTATAAAAGTTTATTGGATTTTATTCATTTTTTGAGTGCTGGAGAAATGCCTTTTTCTCTGGATTTGCCACTCTGGAAGATACCCGGTTTCCTCTCCCTCTCCTGTGCACCTTCAACAAGCAGTCTACTACTTGGCGAGCTGTAATTGTAACTTGTATTTTTGGTTTTTCCTGTGTTATTCATAGGTAGCAATTGTCAAGGTTTTAACAATGGAAATATGAAAAAAAAATTTCCGTATAAGACTTTGATGGGTTTTTTTCTGTAGTAATACCTAACAAAAATAATACAACTTTGGCATCTATACTCTGACCAAAAGATCCCGAACACTTCTTCCCCTCAAATCAGTATACAAATGGTTTCTTAATGGGTTATATGCAATCAATTGGTTTTGTTTAAACGTTGGAAATGTATTCTGGAAAGCTCAACAAAAATTTGTTTAAGGATATAGACCCGGTTAGGAAAATAGC
This sequence comes from Engystomops pustulosus, assembly GCA_019512145.1. NCBI lineage: Eukaryota > Metazoa > Chordata > Amphibia > Anura > Leptodactylidae > Engystomops > Engystomops pustulosus. The sequence goes on along the minus strand of CM033645.1, from coordinate 154,987,993 downwards.
TTTGTTTTTCTAATGTAAATTCTGACACTTATAGGAAAACATGGCAGCTCTTCATTATTCCATAGAATAAAGCCATATAAAACAGTACCACTTAATTTATTAAGTAAGCTTTTGTTTCATGCAATTTTGACTGTTTGGTTTAAAATACTGAATTATGAGCATAGTACTTCTTTACTATTAATCCAGTTTTAGCATTCCTGTTGTATAAATGTAGTGTCTCAGGACACCAAATCTACTTATTAATACTCAGATGTTGGGAAGGAAAAACTGCATTCACTTAAATGTAAAATGACAGTTCTTATCAGGCTACGCACATAGTATTTTCCCATGTCAGTAAGAATCCTAATGTCCCAGTAGACTTTGAAATTGAAACATGATGATAGGGATGTAAAACTGCATTTTTAATACTTCTCAACTGTAACCATTCACAGTAGGTTCATAAAGAGGAACATTTGCTCCCATAAATTCACACTCTGCTTTAAATTTTGCTTTTTCAGTAGTACTCATACCATTTATGATATTGATTGATAGATATGCGGATGTATGGATATATAGATAGGAATAGATAAAAAGAAAATACAGTTAATAGATTCACATAGCCAATTCAGGAACAGATACTCTCGCCTTACGCATGCTGGAAATGTGTCAGAATTTAGATGGATTCTAAGGATCCTTTTGAAGGTTTTATTCTAGAAATTTATGGGGACACAGTGTGAGGGCAGCCAACATTTCCTGCATATACTTTGACTTGTCTTGTCTACAACATGTTGAAGCTACGTTACATGTCACTTGCGTTAGTCAGTGATTACGTAATCTCTTAAAGACCTATTTTGCCCATACCTAAACCAACTCCCTGGGGCTGAGGCAGGGGTAAGAAACAAAATATACCATAGACACCTTGCTCTAGCTCCTGGTGCCAGCATCATACCACTCTATTCGGCAATACTCCTGGTTGGGGTGGCAGTGTCACTAATTATGGGGCTAGCTGTGGCCCTTGAGTGGGGCCTAGTGGCAACACCTGTTTCACAGCATAGACACTTGCTGTGGCCATTAAGGGCCCAGCTTGAGAGTGTCAGTGAATTGGCAGGTTGGGACCAGGAATAAGTATGCAATTTTAATTTTCCCAAACCATTGCCCTGGTTCCCAGGAAGTTTTCCCTGAATCCTTCAAATAGTCCTGATTAGTGATGAGCGGACCCATTAGGATTCGGTTTTAAGGAACAAAGGGGGAGATTACCTTATCAGAGGGTTTTTCTATGAACTTAATGGGGTTTTGTTGTTCCTATGGAGCCCTTTTTAAAAGTATATATTTTTGTAAACATATTTTTTATATGACTGAAACCGTTAGGAACAGCAGGAGGGGTGAGTGGACCACATCTACACAATGAATTGGAGCCTCAGCTAAATTTCAATAAATTTGTGAATGGAAATGGCTCTACTGCCTTTTGCTATTTAGGTGGCCACAAACCTATAAGGAAGTAAAAAGGCAGTGCTTGATTCACCCCCGGATTGCACTTGTTAAGGAGCTAGCACTGGTTTCGGACGCCATCTTGACTACTGTCCGACTACAGGCGCTCGTGCGCCAGCGTATGATAGCCCCGCCGCTACAAATTCGCAGCCCGATACATGAAGAGGCTTCTGCCTCTTGATGTATCGGGCCGCCAGTTGCGCAGCGTTTATCCTACGCCAGACAGGGCCTGGCGTAGAAAAAACCGCAACCGGCGACTTTTCACGTTTGAAAAGTCGCCGGCAGCAGCGAGTGCGCAGGCGCGGGGACAGTAACGCCCCGCGCCCGCCCCGTGGCGGATTGGGGAAAATAATTGCAAAAGCTAGCAATAAGCTAGCATTTGCGATTATTTCAGGGCCTCTGCGCCACTGGCGGTGCGCAGAGGTCCTGATAAATATCCCCCAGAAGTCCCAGAAGTCTACACAGCGCTCTCCAGAATTTGGATGTGAACTGGATGGCACATCAGGGGAAGTCTGTGCAGGTGAAATATGTGCTGAATGAACAGAGTTGCCAACCAAGAAGCAGAGGGGAGGCCAGACAGAAGAGTAAAGTGTGCCATCTCGGAGAAACGATCCACAACAATCCAGATGATAGTACAACCGGCTGAAGGAGGCAGGTCAGTGATGAAATCCATGGAGATATGCTGCCAAGGCCTATCAGGAACTGGTGGGGGAACTGGGGTTTTGAATGAGCAGGTTTGTTGTGGGCACATGTAGAACACGCAGAAACATATTCACCCACATCTTTCGGAAGTGTAGGCTACTATTACTGATGAGAAATGAAGTCCAAAGTCTTACGAATTCCAGAGTGACCAGGAAACTTGGAATTATGTCCCCAGGAAAGGTTCTTCTGAACATAAGTCTTTCCAGATAGGATTTTTTTAACCTGAAGAGGAGCTACAAAGACAATTCTAGAAGGATTAATAATAATAACAATAATTCCTTTATATAGCTCACACAGATTACACAGCACTACACAGAGCTTGCCAAATCAGTCCCTGTCCCCAATGATTGATGATATGCTGAGGGTCACTAGTTTCAAAAGATCTAGAAAGCGCATCCGGTTTGGTGTTTTTATCAGCAGGACATATGTGGAGCTCAAAGACAGGTTGCATTCACATACAGCCAATTGCATATCTTCCTTAGGATAAGAGTAGGAGATATAACTGGGGAGGCTACTGAAACCTCTTTCACAACTCCTTGAAGGACTGCAGTCAAAGTGGGTTTCTGGGTCTGTAAATTTCAAAACAGGAAGAATTATGAAAGAGTGGGCTAAAATCTGAAGATGTGTATTGAGTGGAAAATGGAGGGAGACTTATTTTAGGATTTTCCATTACGCTTATTTCAGATTCAATCTTCCCAGGGCGCCCTCTAAATGCTCAGATCGATTGAATGCCCAAAATGCTTTGCACTAACCTCTGGCATTACCTCTGCCAATGTGAGCACTTGCAAGCATTCTGGAACTTGATCAGAAATCACATCCATCCTCATTGGAAGATTAACTTGCCTAACCCACTGGTCTTTTATCACTTGGAAAGGGAAGGGGATTATCAGGAACCTGTCACCAGTGTTACAGCGGTCGCCTTTGATTTCTGTCAGCATACTTCTTTATGCAATTTATGCAATCGCCTTTAAGATGACCTTTGTTTTCTGTCAGAACTGTATGAACGAACCGTAAGCCTCACTAGCTACAGGAACTTCAGAGTTTCCTAGTACAGACAAAGTGTTGGAGATATCCGTCAAGGATCTGATTGACACGTTCAAGTTGGATTGGTGTTGGTGTGCAGAGGAGAAATCTAATTTCACTCCCAGAAGTCTACACAGCGCTCTCCAGAATTTGGATGTGAACTGGATGGCACGTCAGGGGAAGTCTGTGCAGGTGAAATATGTGCTGAATGAACAGAGTTGCCAACCAAGAAGCAGAGGGGAGGCCAGACAGAAGAGTAAAGTGTGCCATTTCGGAGAAGCGATCCACAACAATCCAGATAATAGTACAACCAGCTGAAGAAGGCAGGTCAGTGATGAAATCCATGGAGATATGCTGCCAAGGCCTATCAGGAACTGGTGGGGGAACTGGGGTTTTGAATGAGCAGGTTTGTTGTGGGCACATGTAGAACACGCAGAAACATTTTCACCCACATCTTTCGGAAGTGTAGGCTACTATTACTGATGAGAAATGAAGTCAAAGGATACGAATTCCAGAGTGACCAGGAAAATTGGAATTAGTCCCCAGGAAAGGTTCTTCTGAACATAAGTCTTTCCAGATAGGATTTCTTTAACCTGAAGAGAGCTACAAAGACAATTCTAGAAGGATTAATAATAATAACAATAATTCCTTTATATAGCGCACACAGATTACACAGAGCTTGCCAAATCAGTCCCTGTCCCCAATGATTGATGATATGCTGAGGGTCACTAGTTTCAAAAGATCTAGAAAGCGCATCCGGTTTGGTGTTTTTATCAGCAGGACATATGTGGAGCTCAAAATTAAACCTGGCAAAAAACATGACCATCTAGCTTGATGCAGATTCAAGCGCTGTCCAGACTGTAAGTAGATGAGATTCTTGTGGTCAGTATAAATAATTATTGGGCCAACAGATGTCTCCACTCTTCCAGTGACAAATTGGTGGTCAAAAGTTCACAATCTCCAATGGAATAGTTTCTTTTGTGCTGAGGAGAAGAGCTTGGAGAAGAAGCCACAGGTTAGGGATTTTCTCTTAGCATTCTTTTGGTACAGAAGAGCTCAAGCTCTGATGGAGGAGACGTCAACCTCCAAGAAGCATTTGCGTGTCCCGTCAGGATGATGAAGAACAGAGGTTGAGATAAATTACCTTTACAGCGCAGAAAATGCTGACTCAGCTCCAGGAGTCCAATTCTTTGCATTCACCTTGCATTGGTGAGAGCAGAAATAGGGGCAGGTAGAGGTTTGGGATAAATTGCCTATAGAAGTTCTCAAATCCCAAAGAACCTTGGATAGCAGAGAGACCCATAGGACCAGGCCAATCTAGAACGGCTTTTACTTTTTCTGAGTCCATTAAAAGACCCTTGTCAGACACAATATAATCAAGAAATGTCAGTGAGGTTTTCTCAAACAGGCATTTCTCTAATTTGGCATAAAGATTATTTATTGTGACACAACTAGGGGAACATAACTCAGATGCATCATCAAATCAGGAGAGTAGATTAGGATGTCGTCGAAATACACCACCACGCAGATATTCAACAAGTCTCGGGAGATGTTGTTCACAAACTCGTAGTGACCCTCTCAGGTGTTGATTGCTGCCTTCCACTCCTTACCTTCACAGATATAGATCAAGTTGTAGGGCCTTCGGAGATCCAACTTAGAGAAGACTTTAGCTCCATGGATCCTATTAGCGTTAGGAGATAAGAGGCAAGGGATACTTGTTTTTTAAGGTGATAAATCTGAATAGTGTGCACTCTTTCCGCAGTACAGACACAAATTCTCGGTGCGTCTGTGTAGACGTTCCTGCTCAGTAAGTTTAGCCCTTTTAAGTTGCATGGTCTTCTATGGTGGTGAATTAAAATGTCAATACATGTAGCCAAAGCAATAAGGTCAGCCAAGAAGGTTGACACATCTCTTCCTGCCAGATCATCTTTGATATGTGAAGAAAGACCTTCCCAGAAAGCAGCAACAACAACATCATTATTCCAGGTTACTTCTGCAGCAAGTATCCGGAACTGAATGGCTTATTATCCAACAGTCTGTCCTAGTGAAGGCGAAGCAGGGCACACGGTGCAGATGAAAATTTCCCTAGTTCCTCAAAAACTGTCCTTGCTGTTTCAGGACTGCCTTGCTCCCAGAGAGGAGCAGCCCAGGATATAGCTTCTCTAGAAAGCAAAGAAACAATGAATGCTACCTTAGAACGCACAGTAGGAAACAGATGAGCATGCAGCTCAAAATGGATTAGACACTGGATCAGGAATCCATGACAGGCTTTGGCACTTCCATCATAACTAGGTGGGAGAGAAAGCTGTACAGCAGGACTGACAGACGCTGGCTGGGACCTGTGGTACTAAAGGAGTAGATGCAGAGTCCAAGTGTGTAACAATATTTCATGCATGTCCACCAGAAAAGCTTGCACAGGTGTCTTGGCTTGGTCAGTAGGGTCCATGGCCCGAGCAAACTATAACAAGCAGCAGGTTGTGAACCCACTGTGCTTTCTAACTGGTTTGACTTTAGGGAACACTATAAAAGCGTTATCCCTGGCCCTCTCCAGTATTCACCCTTTTACACTTATACAGGCATCTGGACTTTGCAGCGGAGAGATCACAAGGCGCTACTTCTTGTGGTGGTCCCAGTATAGATAGCAGTTGGCCCAGCGGGCACAGAGGCTCTGGTACGCGGTACCAAGGGGTCAGCCAAGGCAGGTAGTCAGTAACAGTCTGTAGTCAAGGCAGGCAGCGTTCAATAAAAATCCAGGGACAGGCAGAGGGTCGTGACAGGCGGCACAGGTTCAAGAAACAAGCCGGGGTCGTATACCAGGGAGCGCAGGTCAAATCAGATCTGGAAGCCAGGGGCCACACACGGTAGCACACAGAAACAGAATACCATGCAGCAGGACTAGCAAGCTAGGAACCTTTGCGCGGAGAGTAGGGCATGCTGGACTATATGATGGGTGGTGCAGACTGAGAGACAGTGACAGCCTAGCTGGGAAGCACCCTGTTCTTTCAGAAGGAGTGAGAGGCGCCGCCCGCACCCTAAGGGAGCTGAAGCATGGCCGGACACAAAAGTATAAAAACAGACAAAAGTATCATGAAAGTTAAAAACAGCCATATTCTTCATATTGGGGGAAAGTAGAGATACCCCTTTACACACTAGATTGTTGGCTGCTTTCACCAAAATCTGCATATTTGATAAACATCAATCTACTATATGGTTTGGTCAGGAGATGCAAAAAGTGTTTTCCTTTGGATAGATGCCAGCGCAATGCACATCAATCAAGGAATTAAAAGAAAATAAAACTCCCTTACATTGAGCAGATAGCACAACAGAAATCTCAGGTTTAAAGGCCAATTATATTTTAATAGTCTTCATTTTACTATAATGGGAATGTTTTATTCAGTATTGAAAATACACTTGGTTATTTGACTTCTGAACAAATTGGTTGAAGGTACATTGACTTTTTATGTGTCGCTAATTAAACGAGCCACACCCACTCTCCGCGCTTTGGCTTCACTACAAAAGATTCAATGGGCATTAAAAGGTAAATACAGAGATGAAAGTCTCTGCTTAGAAAATGTTTTGTGGACTGGGGATTGATGATGCAGTGTATATAGTTTGTTTGAAGTGATAAACTGATTGTTTGATCTTTCTTTGTTTTATCTAGTATTGCTAATGTTATTAGTCATATACAATGATTTATATGCATGTGTGTGGTCTATTCCTGTCCAGGTGTACAAAGGGACAATTTCCTCTGAAAACATGCCAAGAAAAGAAATAAAGTTGTCTCTATGTAGCATGACTTATATACACTGTCAAAATAAAAATAACTTTTGGACCAGTGATGCAGCTGAGGTTAACAATTGTGCACAAACTGGCATTACACTCACTGCTGTACATGTTGAGTCATGTGAACTATAAAATATAAATTTTATTTGTAACACATATAGACATATGTCTGTGTTGATTGAGTTATGCTTAATTTCCCATGTCAAAATGCCAGTCAAAACTATCAAATTCTGTATATGTCATCATGTACTTTTAGCAAATTGGCAGTCATTTGACTTGTACTTCACAACTTTGTAAATCTAAGTTCACATCTGCATTCAGCAGGTTCTGTTCCCCTTACTGTTATTCAATAGCAGAAAAAATGTGCTTCCGTCTTTTATTGGCTTTTTTTTAACAGCAGAAGCGTAATAGAACGTAACCTTCCGTACATTGAAGTCAGTGGGCCTTTTACAAAAACTCTTGATTTTCGAAATTCAAAATGTTCTACTTTTTCCACAAATAGTCATAACAGCAAAAAAACTTGATAACTACTATTAACCGAATGTCTGGTTAATGTGGATTTTTTTTTTTCTTTGCATACTCTTATTTTAGTAAGATATTAAAATGCTTTGAACTTTAGGTAAAATTTTTCACATTTTCATAAAAAACACAAGGGTTTGTTAACCCTTTAATTGTTTTACAGGGTTGTCTTCAATTTTACATTTTTTTGGCTAAATGAATGTGTTTTTCAAAAAATGTACAAATTTTCAGTGGATAAAATACCAAAACGCTCCACAAAGTTTGATATCCAATTTCTCTTGAGTGTAACAATACCCCGTATGTGGTAGTAAACTGTTGTGTACTACTGTACGGTTGGCTATTTTTTTGGCAATTTGGACAAAACATATTATCTACGATATTATATCCAATTACGCTGATAGCTCATTTATATAGTATATATTTTTATAATTTTACTGAAGAAAACCTTATTATAGAGTAATTTTCGTATAGCCATGTTTTCGGAGACATAACTTTTTTTAATCACTTTTTGCATCATTATTGTGAATGGATTTTATGAAAAATGTAAATTTTTGGGAAGTTTTTCAGGTTTTGTTTTTACTGTGTTCACTGCGCATGTTCAGTGTGTTACAGACGGACCCGCCTCCCGGGTAAGGATCGTGCACTGGCAGACCCCGGGGCTGCAAACGGAGCCAGGGCTTGATCAGCCCCCCCCCCCCCCCGGAAACCCCCCCGGGGGGGGGGGGGGGGGGGCCGGTCAAGCACCCAAAAGACACCTTGTAAGGGGTTAACGCCGGCGATCAGAGGAAACTCCGATCGCGGGTGTTAGCGACGGGTGCCAGCTATAATATAAAGCCGACACCCGCAGCTTCTGGCATCAGCGCCGTATGGCAGATGGTGCCAGAAGCTGGACGTAGTACTACGTCAACATGAGGCAAGTCCTTGCCGCCTGTGACGTAGTACTACATCCAATGTCGGTAAGGGGTTAAAGCAAAGTGTCACCAGGAATGTCATTTTAGCTGCTGATGTTGATGTTACCCTATCCTATCTCGCTCCTTTGAAATACAGAAGTTGTCTGTTTGAGAAGCGCATCTTTGAATCCTACTTTCTTTGTAATCACCATACTATTTTAGCTGCTTACCAGTTCCAATAGCCTATACAATCTAATTTAAAAAAAAGTATTCGGAATCATTTCAGTAGTTTATATGAATTTAATTTGTATTACCTCGCAGCATGAGTGAGTCCCTGGAGAAAGGGGGCAGCTGCAGCCTGTGTGAGTCTCCTCTTCTCCACACTTATGAGCTCCTTCTCCACTCCCTGTCATGTGCATTGAGCAGGCAGGAGACAGAGTGTGATTGTATGGAGTAGAGGAAGAATGCATGAGTAGACACAGGCTGCAGCTGCCCCTCTCCTGGGACTCTCGACACACTGCTGGCAGTGAGCCAGGTAATGTCAAATAAACTTACACAAGTACTGAAATGATTCAGAATGCTGAAAAGTGCTTTTTTAAAATTAGCATAGCACAGGCTATTGAAACCTGTGATCAGCTAAAAATGCCATTCCTGGTTAGAGGTTTGCTTTAGAATTTGGCATGAAATTGCTATTGAAATCAGATTCCTTATACTGCATCTGATGTAAAGGTAATTTGGTGGTCAGAGCATTTTCATATGCATGTCATGTATATATATCAAATGAGCAATGTTGTTGTTTTTTTGTATTTTTTTTTTTCAGCAAGTGGTTAACAAATAAGTGGATCATCATTTTATTTGTAGTAATCTTTTAGAAGCAATGTGTTTGTCAGGGCTGTTTTAACTCCATCAGCTTTTTAGAAAATTATTGTTATTTAATATATTCTGTTCCCTGAGGCGATATTGAAACAGCATCTATTTTTGTGCTCACTAGCTGTTTTGCTGCTGTGTTTGCATGCTTGTTTAGGACATCTAAGATCAACATTTATTTACAACATTTTAATCCTACATTAAAGCTTTTCATCTTAGCAGATATAGCTTATCTAACTAAAGAACTGCAGCTGAAGCCTGCCATGCGTCATACAAATTCCCTTAAAGATTTGATATGGGACTTTTCTATCACCTCTGCGTTAAACCTCGACTTTTCCTATTTGCTTATAAACCATTGTCAAATGTTGTAAAAGTATGGACATTTTTCTGTCCACTTTCCACTAGCTGCTTCTTATGTATCTAAACTGTATTTCTTGAGAGTTCTTTTTGAAATGTCTTAGTTTTCAGAAGGTTTTCTGTCAGTTTTCATATACAGGTGGTCCCCTACTTAAGAACACCCAACTTATAGACGACCCCTAGTTACAAACAGACCTGATTTACTATAGATTAGTCCTAGGCCACAACAATCCCTTTAACAGTTATCAAAGGTGTAAGTAATGAAGATTTATTGTTAATCCTGGTTCTTATGACAACCTAGCATTTTTAAAATACAATTGTCACGGAGAGCAAAAAAAATTTTGACTTGGGTTACAATTATAAAATATACAGTTCTGACTTACATACAAATTCAACTTAAGAACAATCCTACAGAAACTACCTTGTATGTACAGGGACTGCCTGTATGTATTATATAGAAAATGATTGCATTACATATAGATTTCACAGTCAAAGTTTGTGGACTCAAATTGCAATCCAACCTGAGCAATTAATCATGGTGCTAGTAAATAATAATAATTCTTTATTTATATAGTGCACTCAGGTTACACAGAGCTTGCCAAATTTGTCCTTGTCCCCAATGGGGCTTAAAATCTAATCAATTTACCAGTATGTTTTGAAGTGTGGGAGGAAACCAGTGGACCCGGAGGAAACCCACGCAAACATAACTTTAATGGGGTAAAATCCGGGACACTGAACATTTAACGGGGTTATCCAGGAATTAAGAAAGTATTCTTAACATGCATCAGTTTCCAGTTCCACTTAGTAGTCTCATGATCTAAGGTGCTCACGGATTAGATTTGTAAGCTATGCCTGATGCTCTCGAAATCAAATACTTGAATCCCAATAGATGTTTCTTAAAACCCCCATCTTGTTGGCGAACTAACTTTCTATATATGTAATAGGCATACCATACTTTTCAGACTTTAAGAAGCATCTTACTATAAGCTGGACCCCACATTTAGTTATCCAAGAAAATATATTTTACACCAATAAAAACGTCCCTGTCACATGCAAGCACAGGGCACACAGCTCTGCTAAAACCATTCACTCACACACCTCTTGGTACAATGGGGCTTATTTACTTGGGGTCAGCGGATGCACTTTCGTCGAACTTTCCAAAGTTTTGCGCGGCTGTGACAGGTATTTAACAGGGGATTATGTTGCACGCGATCAGATTTTGGTGCAGCTATGCTGGCTTTCATGCAACAGAAATCGGGGTCGTGCCATTGGACGATCCAACTGATTCGGACTGAGCACAAGAATTAACTTTCAAATTGTGTCGTAAGACAATGCACTTACATACACCAGGAAGAAGAGGTGAACTCCGGCGGACCTGAGCGGGGAAGCGACATCCACGATATGGGGCGCACGATCTTAGTGAATTGCGGCACAATTAACCTTAAAGGCTCCCCACATAGTGTAATGCCCCTTCTTATGCCCCCCCCCCCCATGTACTCATATAATACTCCCTCTTCATTTTATCCCACCTTTCTATAGCACCACACACTTATATTGCCCTAGCTTTCTGTCTTCCTATCACATCCCCTTCATATTCTGGCCTACTGTCCTCCACCCCCCTCATATACTGTATATGCTGTTTCACCTGTTTTCTTCTACATTTCTGTTTACTTTCTGGGTGTCATTCATTGTGACATTGTTTAAAGGGATTTTGCTGGGTGACGTAGAAAGTAGATGCACACTTTGTAGAAAACTGTAGAAAACATTTATTTGTAAAATGAAAGATCCCGAAATTGGTAAGGTTTGTCTGGAAAGCTTTTATAGTATCCTAAACAATGGTCTTTTTATTTTTGTTTGATTTGGGAGCTGGAGAAGCTATGGTCAGGCAGACATAAAAATAAATAACTGAATGGATTTATAATTCATGGAGAGCAGAAATCTTCCCCAGCTGCCGCCTTTTGTGCAGGGATTGTCTTCTTTAGACAACTACCTTAATAGAGGATAACGGAGGATCTCCAGTACAGCATCAATCAAATAAATTATACTTGCCAGGCCTATTGCTGAATTCTTACTTTTTCTTGAAGTTAGAGGTTAAAAGACAAGGATTGATATACTTTATGTACAGAGCTAATGAATATGCTATATCAATTAAATGTAATCCGTGTGAACAGCTCTACTCAAACAACTAGTGATTTCAGTAAACAGAGTGATTTCAGTGAACATAAAGCTGCTAAGTCCTTATGCGAAATATCTACAAAACTCCTAACTATAATGAATTTACTTATAGTTCTAGACCTTTCATATGGGGAAGATAGACCTTGTAAACCCTGGATGGCTTCTGGGCCCAAGTGCAAATGGATTCTCTGCATTCTCCAAGTTATGACCCAGTTAAAGGGGCATTTCACAGATATAATTCCAACCTGTCTCATTATGGTCTGGAAGATTTCTCTGGCATAAATAGCATCTCTTGTACTGCAGCAGGCAAAGTGTGCTACAAAGGCACTTCTATAAGACACCAGCTCTACAAACAGACATGACATGAAAGTTAAGCTTTCATTTGAGGGGAGGGGGTATAGCAGGCTGACTGTGTGATTTATAGGTGAGGTAGCAGAGCTGAGTTTGTCTCATGACTCTTATCTATCTGTCAGATATTAGTAGAATCTTCCAAAGCTAAATGAAAGTGTAGCTAGACCCTGTACCATGATAATCTAAGCACACGGCAGCTCCTAGCACAGAGGAATCATGTGGAGCCTGCTCAGTTAATGCCAGCTCACACTGCTGAATCTTACAGTGACCATCACTGAGTGATAGCAGCAAAAACAGCATCAAGGGGTAAAAAATTATCTTTATTGTGTAAACATCATAAAGGGATTAAAATATTTAAAAGGGGACATTTGCAATACATTTTCCATCATCTCCTTGGTGTCAAAAAGCATCACTGTTTTTGAGAGTTTTCCACGCCAGCAAGTTGCATGGGGCATTTTATGCCAGTTTATCATAACGACCACTAGCCAGCACAATGCGTTTAAAAAAAAAAAAATTTGACTTTTAGAGAGTTACATAAAAGTTGCAAATCCTCTTCATAGAAGAATACTGCTTTTTATGATTCATGTACACCTACTGTTTGACTGTTTTCTATTTGTTTCATGCATATTATCGTTCCTGTTTTCTTCTTTTATTCCGGTAACCAATAAAAACAAAATTATTAAAAAAAAGAATTCCTCGTTGTAAAGATTGAAAATATAAAATTTTAATAAAAATTAAAGTTTAAAAAAAAAAAAAAAAGAACAACACTGCTTCCAGATTTATTAAAGTGAGTAAGCCATAATGATAAAGCTGGTGGCCAGCAGACCAACAAAGACCTACTTAAAATGATAACTTTCTCTCCAAGAATCTAGGGCAAAATGTTTCATAGAATCTGTGGATATTATGTATCTTGGTGCCTCTGCTTGAGGAAATAAGCCTCCCGCATCAATATTATGATACACTAAGATTTTTCTGCTTTCATAACCTGGCAGCCAAGAGCACCAGTTATGGCATCAAATGTTAAAGGGGTATTCCCATTTCAGCAAATTAATGATATTGTTTGTCTTATAAAAAGTTATACAACTTTTCAATATACTTTCTGTATCAATTCCTCACAGTTTTCTAGATCTCTGCTTGCTGTTGTTCCATAGAAAGCTTACTTCCAGTGGACAGAAATCTGACCATGGTCACACAGGTGCATGGCTCGTTATATCACATAGCTCTGATTACTCTCTGTGATACTAACGAGCAGTACACCTGTGTGACCATGGTCAGATTTCTGTTCCCTGGAAGTAAACATAGAAACTTTCTTTAGAATGACAGCAAGCAGAGATCTAGAAAACCATGAGGAATGGATACAGAAAGTATATTGGCAATTTGTATAATTTTTTATAATAAAAACAATAACATTAATTTACTGAAATGGGAATACCCCTTTAATGATCACAACCAGTGTCTTACCGCAAGTCAGGAGGAGCACTGCCACTCCAGTACTTGGAGCTATGGGCAGTTTCTCTTCTGCTAAAGCAATAGCAGAACACCACTGTTTCACCCCAATCATTGTTAGCTCCACACTGTCAGTCCATCTGTAGTACCCCCTATGCATGTCCGTCTAGCTTGTATCTATTTGTTATTGTCACTATTGTATTTTGTACTGTAATTGTTTCACCTTATGTAATGTAATGTGCTCTTGTTAACCTGTACTGTCCTGTAACTGTTTGTTGGCAACTACGGAACAAGTGATATGCAAGACCGTGCCTCTCATAGTTTATGTATCATTAAGTCTGTCTCCGTTTGTAACAAATGCCGGAACACTATGTACTAAACAATTTGCCCCTCATGGGATTTATAACGTACTAATGTATAATAGCAAATCATACACCATTCTATACTGTTATTTTGTATTTTTTTGTAGGAGAATTGGGGAGAAACCAGTGTTACTCCATAATGGCAGGCACTTAATAATTCAGTACTGTCTAGCAGCTCACATTTAGGAACAGTGGGGCACATTTACTTACCCGGTCACCGGAGTTCATAGAAAGTCCATTGTGCTGCGATTCACTAAGATTGTGCACCCGATTTCCTATTTCTGGCGCTTCCCCGCTCAGGTCATCTTTTTAGTCGTGCATCTATGTGTAAGGGCTTGTGACACAATTTAAAAGCTTTAGTAAATGTGCCCCAATGCCTCCACATTGCTTGAGGAGACACCTATTCCCTATATAGGGCTAATGTATTCATACAGAGGCGGAGTTTTCTGCATATTGCTAGCACCAATTGCAGGTATTAACCCTTCCGTTGCCACTGGTGGCCATTAAAAGACAGGGACGTCATTTTTGAGCGTCGAGTGGTTGCCCTGACAGCCTCGGGTCTCGCAGTTCTGTTTACAGTTTCCTTACAACGAGCCGGTGTAAAAATGCAGTAGTATACATTAGTGTTGCAGTATATGGCAGGAGAAGTACCCTAGAGGGTCTAAGAAATAGTAAAAAAAAAAGTTTAAAAATAATAAAAATGCCCGATCTGTCAAACTATAAAAACGTTTGTTGGCAGTGAATCCCATAATGGAAAATAGTGCCCAAATGTCAGAAATGCTGCTTTTACACTATTTTACATCCCAGAAAAAATGTAATAAAAAGTGATCAAAAGGTTGTACAGTCCTCAAAATGGTAGCATTGAAGTCATACAAAGCCATACACCAACTATGAAAAAGTTATTAGTGTCAGAAGTTGGTGAAGCAAGTTTTTTTTCATACACATTCGTTTAATTTTTGAAAATGTATTAAAACATAATAAAAACTATATAAATTTGGTATCCTTGTGATTGTTCCGGACCAAAGAATAAAGCAGAGGTGTTATTTGGACTGTACAGTGAAAGTCGTAAAACTGAGCCCACAAGAAATTGACACAAATGTGATTTTTTTTTTTGCCAATTTCACCAGATTTGGAATTCTTTTTCCGGCTTTGCCGTACACGGCGGGAAACAATAGATAACGTCAATGAATAGTAAAATTTGTTACGCAGAAGCCCTCATACAGCACTGTACACTCTATGAAAAAGGCGGATAGCAAAAAATGAACGAAAAAAACTCTGCTTCCTTAAAAGGGTATTCCCATTTCAGCAAATAAGAGTTAATGTTTTTACAAGGAAAGTTATACAATTTTCCAATATACTTTCTGTATCGATTCCTCACGGCTTTCTCGATCTGATTGTTGTCACTCTATAGAAAGCTTTTAAGTTTACTTCCAGTGGACAGAAATCTGTCCATGGTCACTCAGGTGCGGCTCCTTATATCACACAGCTCTGATTACCGTATATACTCAAGTATAAGCCGACCCGAATATAAGCCGGGACCCCTAATTTTACCACCAAAAACTGGGAAAACCTATTGACTCGAGTATAAGCCGAGGGGGTAGTATACAGCTAGCCAGCCCTCATGTAGTATACAGCCAGCCCCCTGTGGTATACAGCCAGCCCCCTGTAGTATACAGCCAGCCCCCATGTAGTATACAGCCAGCCCCCTGTAGTATACAGCCAGCCCCCTGTAGTATACAGCCAGCCCCCATGTAGTATACAGCCAGCCCCCATGTAGTATATAGCCAGGCCCCATGAAGTATATAGCCAGCACCCATGAAGTATACAGCCAGCCCGGACACCGGAGGGTGAGTATTAAGTTTTTTATTTTTTACTTGACTCGTGTATAAGCCGAGGTGAGTTTTTTCAGCACATTTTTTGCGGCTTATACGCGAGTATATACGGTACTCTCTGTTATACTAACAAGCTTTCCAACTTTGTGACCATGGGCAGATTTCTATCCACTGGAATTAAATAGAGAAGCTTTTTTTTATATAAGGACAGCAAGCAGAGATCTAGAAAACCATAAAGATTTAATACAGAGTATATTAGAAAATTGTATAGCATTTTATAATACAAACAACAACATTAATTTGATGAAATTGGAACACCCCTTTAAGGGGTTGAACATATTTCTGTTCATCTCCAAAATTCTATTATTGGTTTTGGAAAAAGATATTAGTTTATTGCATCTTTACGAAAAGTTTTGCTCTGTGACTGAGCTGAATGTCTACTGAGCTACTACTACAGAAAACCAGCGGGATTCTTTTAGTTTTAGTCATGAATGAAGAAAACTGAAGAAAGAAGATATTTGTTTATAGGGTTCCTCAATATTTCATGTAGACTTTTATATAAGGCAATCATAATAGCTAACAACAGGTAATAGATACAAAAATGAAAAGCAAAAATATTTTCCTTAAAACGAAACGAGAATATGTAACTTAATAGAACTGTGCCGGATTAGCTTCATCTTGACTACACAGACAATAAGTGGAGCTTACACTTTGTATTATAGATGGATTTCAGATGAATGTTGCGGAAGTATAGAGAGTGTGGAAAGTGCACTTGTGCCTTAATAGGAAACAAACACCATTAGAATTGGACTATTTTCGAAAAAGCTACAACATAGCAGGACAGCAATTTCTTGTAACAATATGTTTGGAGGGCAGAGAATGAAAATCCAATCAGCAGACAGATACAGAAGAGGAGTTCTGAAGAGGCAACTAAGAGCGAGTGAGGTGAAATGACATTGAAAGTCATTACAGATGGAAAATGCAGCAGAGGCAACACCTGTCATAGAGCAATGAAAGGAGTATGGTGCTATCACATTATGAGAGCAGACACGCGGACCTGGTACAAAATTAATATTCGATTTTCATTCACTTGATTCAATTAGAACGTGTTTTCCATTATGACTTACATTTTATCACTGTGTGCTGCTTGCTTGCAGAAAAGATGTACAGCAGTAAGGGGAATGCTGCAAATAGATAAATTAAAATCACTACCTCCATCTATAAGGTGCCATTTTTTTTCATTCTGGCTTTTGCCCTGATAGATAATGAATTCTATTTTTGTGCAAAATGAATATTAACCATGCTTGTACATTACGTACACTTAGGAATTACATACTAATGCACCATGGAGATGTATACCAGTATTTCATTTCAGTGAAGTTTGTGTGATATTGTCCGTTTCTTGTGACGTGGTTGGGTTTTTGTCATGATTGTGTTGTTTTTTTTTTTGTATATGATTTGAATGGCATCATCTGAAATGGTGCAGGAGTAATAAATAATCACAAGCCACTTGAGCTCTATTATATCTCAGTTCATTGGGTTACTAAACAAACTAAACACTTCAATAGCTTTTATCCATAAAAACACAAACATAGCACAGTGCCATCTGGTGGCCAAAAGTAAATTGCACGTATTGCATCTAGGTAACCCTAAACTAAGGAGGCTTCTCTAATTTTAATTTTTTTTAAAGTTTTTTTTACTTTATATTGCAACTCCATTAAGAATTCTGTTATTGGAAGTGAACTGCAGCACTGAAGCAATGGTTGGCTAGAAGGATTATGGTCAGAAAGTAATATATTTTTAAAAAATAACATATGGCTTTAAAACCAAAAAAGGAAGCTAACTGATACTAACGGAAAGCAAAGTATCTGTTTTTTAAACTAACCTATTAAAACGTATTCATTTAAAAATGTAATACTTTGCTTATTTAGTATTCGTTTTTACATCTGTTTAAGTTACAATCCGTTATTTTAAAAAAAAGAGACCGCTAAACTGAAGGCTGTATCCAGATGAGAACTTATCCTATCCCTGTTTAATAAAAAGAGATTTGTTATAAAATAAGATTCAGTATAACTTGTCAATTATTAATTAACATCTCTCAGATTTAGGCTACATTCACACGACCGTATGATTTCTCTAGTCCTGTATTTACGGGCCCTATGAGCCCGTATATACGTGACGTTTTTCACTGAAATACGGGAAAAAATAGGACGTGCTCTATATTTTTATACGGCTAGTAGACGGTACGGTACGCTACAGTGTCAAAAACGGCAATATAAATGGTTAGACGTATTGTCTATTGAAATGAATGTGGCCATATGTAACCCGTAAAAAACCGGTACGGATACGGCTGTTTTCATAGGTCCGTGTGAATGTAGCCTTAGGTGGGTGAAGCTCAAACTTGACAGTAGTTGTAATCGCACTCATATAGTGAAGGTTGTCCATTCCTGAATAAGACCACCCTCTTGACTCCTTGGTCCAAAATAACAAGAGATGTGAATAAGTGACAAAGTATACCAGGATGCCAATAAAAGACTATAGTTGATCAATCTGCTCAGTTCCTCATGCTTTAAAAATAGACTGTACTGCATTTTCATGGTGAAGGGTTTCCTTTAACCAGTAAGTTGTATCAAAAATAAGAAACCTTAGAATTTATGTTTTTAGAGAAAACTGTGAAGGCCTGCTCATATTTCCGTTAGGTCTTCAGTTTTTTCCTTAATTTTTTTGTGAACCAAATCCAGGAGTGGTGGAACACACAGAAGAGGTGCAAATCTATCCATTAAATATTACCTCTATAAGGGCTTTCACCTGTTCTGTGTGTTCCACCACTTACTGTTTTTATTCTCACAATAACTGAAATAAATAACTGAAGACCTAACAGAAATGTGAACTGGCTCTAGCAATGCCAGCGCTGCTGTTTGGCTGGAAGGCAGGGACTCCTTGCATCATATTTCTGTATGATGCAAGTACTCTGCTATGTCTGTGGGAGCTAGCCAGCACACGGAATCAGTTCAATGGACTGAACACGTTCGCGTGCAGGGGGAATTTTTCAACCCTTTTTTTACTAATTTAAATAAAATAGTAAAAACGATTTGTTTTCTAATTTTCTTTTATTTTCTGATAGATATTTCTAGTCATTTGTTGTACATAATTTCAGTACACTGTTCTTAACAGCATTTAAAGGTAATTTTACAGCTGGACCATATGGAGAAGGACATCTATAGGAGAGATTTCTATACATTCTCTGTGATATGTGCTCGGTAGCGACACCCAGTAAAACTGCCAGATCTGTGGCTTAATTTGTGGCAAATGAATTTTTTTTTGAGTCAGTTCGATCACAGGATAGCAAATTTATATAGGTTTTATTTTGTTTAATAGATTTTATATATTTAAAACCTTTTGTACAACAAAACAAATTCTTAATTTTGCCATTTTCTGACGCTAATAACTTTTCATGGAGCTGTGTTAAGTATCATTTTTTGCACACTGTTATAGATCTCACTAAATAGATCTAACTAAATGGCTAAAAAGCTAAATGTCTGTAAAGAAACGTCCTTGACTTAATTAGATGAAATGAAAATAAATGTCCAAAAATTAACTCAACATATTTATGATTTCACCTTTAGTAATAAGCTTCAAGGGGATTGATGATCAAATCTACAGTGTATGGTGCATAGTACATGAGTACTTTTGAATTCTGATAGTTTCGTGCTTAAGCCCAGTTCACATACATCTCTGTTAGGTCTTCAGTTATTTGCATCAGTTATTGTGAGCCAAAGTTAATGTTAACATGTAGGTTAACAAGTAAACATTTGTGTTTAAGCACAATGTAAATATGCATATCATATTCGGAAAGGTGATACATATTTAATATTGTGGTGCTGTGCAGATATATTTCTGGCGCAAAGACCAATTTTTGTCCCTTGGACCAAAATCTCTCCCGAGTGCCAGAAATGTGTGTAGCATTTGGAGAAGAAGCTGAGTGCTGCCCTCGAGTGGTGCAATGGCCTCTGCAGTGATGCTAAAGTGGCTGACCTCGTCCAACTGCTTGTCCAGTCGGAATTGGACGCCAGAAGGACAGGCAGCACACATCCTAATTTGGGGAGTGTTTTTCCTTCAGCTTCCCATCAGCCATCTACATTTTATAGATCATCATACAATCAATCGAAAATTTATGATAACCATTGCAGAGGAGTGCAGTAGTACAGTTTTGTGTTTCTGATTTTATTTTGGTCTACTTTCCTCCAGTTCACAGCACCCAAAAAATACTACGACACATATTAATTGTGTCGGAGTTTCCATTCTGCCAAAGCCACGCCCCTTTTCAGAGCAGAGTCTAGGTAGGTGGAAAAATTCATTTTTCGCCGCCAGCTAATAAGTAGGTTGGAAAGCAGAACATGCGAAGAGAGTCCCACAGAAGTGGCAGAAACGCCATAATGGCAGGACTGGTATTCTATATGTAATGGAGTGGCTGCCCAGTCACCACATCTCAACCTCATTGAGCTGTTGTTGGAGCAGCTTGATCCTGTGGTACGCAATAAGTGCCCATCAAGTCAATCCAACTTGTGGAAGAGGCTTCTAGAAGCATGGGGTGGCAAACTAACAGCTAGAATGCCAAAGGTCTGCAGTGCTGGAATTGTAACAAAAGGATCATTCTTTGAAAGCAAAGTTCGAAGGAGAAAATGACTGTTTCAAACCTTGTTAAATGTCTAGTCTCATTAGAAAAATAAAAAATATGAGTTTTCATGGAAAACACAAAACTGTCTAGGTGATCCCAAACTTTCGAGCAGTAGTGTAAGTATCTCATTTTGCTAAATAAAATGTAATAATTGCCTGTGTGCAAGACTGCCAAAGTCACTCGACTTGCTGCAACCAAGCCACACTATATGTAAATGTCTCTGCACTATAGTTATGCTGCCATCAATTATTAACAATACATTGCTTATTATGCAGAGAATGAACTATGTAGATTTGAGTAGAATATGTTTTGTCATCCATTCCTATCCATATACCTGTGCACCGTTTTCTGCCACCATGTTTTCATCATGGTGGCGCTCAGTGTATGTAAGTCTTTATTATGTCAGAAATGTCTTCTCTGAAGTTGAAATAACAAGCATTGAGCTACTTTTTATCAACAGACATTGCATTCTGCTGCTTTTATGGTCTGTTCATAACTTGGATTTTCTATGTATACCTAGCGCTTTATAATCCTAGAGTCTTTGAGGCTTCAGAGTCCGGTGGCTGCATCATTCCAGTACTTTTTAATCCGTATTTTTTTTATTATATTCCTGGTGGTTTACAGTGGTTTGTTGATCTCAGTAACTTATGATCTAATAGTTCAGTGCCTACAGCCTCAGGTTATCATCATTTTGTTGCCTCTAAGTGTCTGGTGTCTAGTAATTTGTTGTGTTCACAATCCTTAGTGCTGTGATGGCCTAGTTATAGGCACACAGTAACTATCTGTTTGCACTTACTGTGCTCTTATTTACTGCAGATAGCTGTGGTTACAGGGGTATTCCCACGAAGACAAGTTTCTTATATGTACTTAGCATAATAAAACAACACATTCTCTAATTCACTGTTATTAACAAAAATACAGCATTTCACAGATATAAGTCCAACCATCCTGCTGTACACAATTTCAGTTTCCCCTAGACACGACCCAGTAACTTCTCACTTATAGTCTGGTGGAAGCCATCTTGGATTTCTGTGTGAGATCGTGGGGCTGTGTTACTGTCTGTCTCTGCTCTGTAGCCACGCCCTCTGCATGAATCTCACAGACACTCACTGATAACATGCTGTCATCGCATGGTGAGGAGAGAGAAGCTGCAAACTGCAAGCTACACAGATATAAGTGATCCGGGGGAAGGGGGAGGCAGGCACATGTCAGTGAGATGTAGCAGAGCTCTGTGTCTAATAGACATCTAATGGATCTCATGCTCTGTGAGATGTAGCAGGGCTGTGTGTACAACAGACATCTCATCATCTCTGATCCGTCTCTTCTCTCTGTCTATGTGTCAGTGTGTAAGTACAATGTTAGAAGCCAGATGAAAGTGTATATACACCTTGTACCCTGATAATATAACCACATTGTCACCCCACAGAACTAGAGGGATCATAATGTGTCTGCTTAGAGAGGCCCCGTCCACACCCTGGGATTTTACACTGAGCAGCCCTAGAGAGTGTAAGGGCTAAAACAGCAATAAAACTGAGTATCATTGTAAAGTAAAGGGTTAAAATCTGATCTTTATTGTGTAAACATCACTAGGGAATTAAAATTTTCTTTTGTGGGAAAACCCCTTTAAGTAGTTGGATTGTATTTTATATTCATATTATGGCCCTAACAGGTTTTTCCTCATTCGTAGGTTAGACCTAATATACTAATTGAAAGGGTATTTAACAGAATTGTCAACAATTACAAAAGCATCAGTGTTATATTGGTGTAAGAAGGCATCTAATGTTTGGCACTCTTTGTCTAGTTATGGTACCTAACTGTATTGTGTCTCATATGCAGGTTTACAGTAGTAGTAGTTCTGTGCATCGTCCATAAATGCATAATAAGAGTAGTACCATAATACTGAGTCCATTGGTATACTGTAGGACAAGAACAGAAGTATTGTGCTACGCCACATATACAGGCTTACAGAATTAGTAGTTCTGTGCATTGTCCATAAACGCATGATAAGAGTAGTAGTACTGTACAGTGTCCATTGGTCTAATGTTGGACAAAAATAGAAGTATACACGTGGTTCTGTTCATTGCACATATATGCAGGATAAGAGCGCTACAACAAAGTGATAAGTGGTTTGGGTGGCATTGGGACCCTCAGGAGCCATGGGCTCCAGACACGTGGCCAAATTGCTCATTTTAAAATCCACTACTTTTTATGTTCCCTCATTTTGCTTGCAATACTACTCACATTTGTAAACATGAACCTTGATTTTTGGTTTGTTTAAGGGTATGCCCTATAGGTTAAAGTGGCTGATATACGATAAACACCAAAATTGGAGAAAAAAATCTGTTGCAAAACTTGAATGTGGACTAGGCAGTCTAAGATTTCATGACATTATCTAGAACTCTAGAGCATTTCTGGTTGTGTATCCACTGTGTAAATTTTAGGATTGATTAGTTAGATTCCTTAGTTTAGGATTAGTCTGTCCCATTGTTTGATAATATTAAATTATGTTTTTATATTATGACTGCGTTATAACTTTTTTTGGTTGTAAATTTGTTGAATAAATATACATTTTTTAAATTTTTAGGGTTGGTCCATCATGTCTCAAATTTGATTGTGGAAACCACAGCTTTGTATCTGGATGATGACAAGATACGGCTGAAAGCTGCCAATGCGCAGCTTCTGTCTCTGCTTGATGTCCTGCATTGTATTCTGAAATACACATCTGGTGTAGTACGAGTGGTCATTCAGGTATGGGGAAAAAACATACAATTCTGTACCTAGTTTTTTACAATATGTAATTGCTGTTCCAATAGTCTGTAGGTTGAATTAGAATTCTGTAGGATGGTGACAATTCAGATGAATAAAGGTTACTCATATTACATTGTTTCTCATTCAGTTTTTAATATGTGTTCCCTTTAATTATAAGTGTACCAGAATGTGAAATGGAAAAGTACGCCTCTAGGCCTCATGCACACAAAAGGTTATTTTCATTTTGTTTTTGGGGTATTTTTTGGCAGGTAACTCACGCCTCATTACTATTTGTTGTGCTGGGTCCTGCATGCACCATGTTCCCCTTCTTGCAAGGAAAGAGTCTGCCCCCGAAGATTAATGTTTGACTTTCAAAAAGCCTTGAGACAAGATTTAGGTAATATCAGTAAGTCTCTTCCATAAAGAAAAGACCTCAAACTGCAGGACTCATTTAGGGAGCTGCGGCATAGATTTCCTTCCTGGAAAAGGATGGAATTGCCCAAAATTCTCAATGGTGCATGTACAGTCTTTTAAAACTATACTCCTATAAAGGTGACCTGCTAAGACTTCAAAAGAAGTTTAATTTACCTTCCTTTCTCCTAACTCCCTTTAGACAATTACGGTACTTGAAAAGCTTATCTCTTTACAAAGCTGAATTAAGGTAAAATATTCTCCAGGCATGTATAGAGTTAAAGGGAATCTGGCACCAGGAGCCCTTTTTCTGGCTCCGCCTTGTCCCGATAGAGAATAGTGTATACATTGCTGAAAAGCTTTTATAGTAAAACTGGCATTTTCCTAAAAAAGATAAGTTAGTTAAGGGAGCAGTGTCCCTAGTTCCATGGGCGTGGCCAGTAAGAAGTGGGGCATACATGTATGATGTCCTGAGGAGAGAAGCAATGGGGAGGGGGAGGAGATATGGGGGATATGGGAGGTTTCTTAAAAATTGAAATTGATGGATGACGGAGTGCTTTCCCGAGGGTATGGGGACTCGGGACACAGCTCTGCATTAGGAGAGGTCTGGTTCAGCTGCGGTACCTAACAGGTTAACTGCAGCGATCGTTACCAGAAGGTGTCAGCTGTGTAATATTTTTTGGACTGGTCCTCAAAGGGTTTATGAAATAAATCGCAAAGTTAAAGAAAGTATATTATTTGATTTCATGCATTTATAAACCTAACCTACCTTGAGAATGCTGTAGCTACACTAATGCAGAAGCATATCTTGTTTACTTCCTGAGCTCAGTGGTTTGGCTCTGTCGCTTCTCTGCTGGGACTCGGGGCTTCTCCCCTTGCACTTATTCAAAGAATGATGTAAATCAGTGTGTTGTGCCTGACAGGCAGAAGTAATCAATCGCTGCACCATCCCCCAAATGCTGTGGATGAGTCATCCAGCTCAGGTGGATTAATCCTGTGTGGACAATTCTGGAAGCTCTGTGTAATATGTGCAGGCTGAATCCAACCCAGCTTTATAATTCATGTGCAACACAGACCATTAGTAATATATATAAAGTAGATATGTACTTTAGCATGCTTCACTGTATTAGGTGAAGAAGAGCTTGAACAAGCGATCAGAGGATCGCTTGTTCAAGCCAACCTGTTAAAGTAAAAAAAATGTTAAAAACACTTCATATAAACATTTATTAATAAATAGAATCAATTAAATAAAGTTAAAGTCCCCTAAACACAAAGATTCCCTATACATATCTAATAAAGTAAAAAAAACATAAAATCACCAGAAAAACCCCACGTATTTGGTATTGCCGCGTCCGTAACAATCTGTACAATAACTCAGTAACATTACTGGACCCGCTTGGTGAGGGCCGTAAAAACGAAACCCGAAAAACTCGCCAAAAATGTACATTTTTCATTAAATCGCTTCACAAAACTGTTCTAAAAAGTGATCAAAATAAGTTGCGTACGTCAAAATGGTATCACTGAAAAGAACAACTCAACACGCAAAAAATAAGCCCTAAACCAGCTCTGTCAACCAAAAATATTACCGTTATATCTCCATAAAGATGGCCCGAATCGCGTTTTTACGGCATTTTCCCGAATTTTCCCGATTTGCGCTGTTTTTCCCTGAATTGCCTTGAGATTTTGGCGCATACACGCGCTTACCTGCACCCGGCCTGGCTTGGTGAAGTTGAGTGCACTTCGATGGAATTCAGCGCAGCAGCGACACCTGGTGGACATCGGGGGAACGACCTTAGTGAATCCTGGCAGAACCCGAATCCTCCACATAGAATGTGCCCCTGGATCGCGAATGGACCGGGTAAGTAAATCTGCCCCAATATGTTATTTTTATGGTACAGTGAATGACCCCAAAATAATACAAGAAGAAAGGAAACCAAAATTAAAATTTTTTTTCCCTACATACCTTTAAGAGTTAATAAAATCTCATCAATGCGCTAATGACCCACTTAAATTAAGTATTTGTAAAGTGTATCTAATGTCGCAAAAAATAAGCCCTTATTTGCCCAAATTTCCCCCAAAATATAGATTTTATAGCCAATCAAATGGGACAAGGCATAATCTGCTCTGAATGGCGCAGCTTCCCTTCAATGTCCAGGAGTGCGCCCATAAAGCAGGTTACCACCACATATGGGGTATTGTTACACTCAGGATAAATTGGGTATCAAACTTTGTGGACAGTTTTGGTATTTTATCCACTCAGAATTTGTACATTTTTTGAAAAACACATTCATTTAGCCAAAAAAATGAAAAATGTCAAAATTGCATCCGATCTTGTTTTATCCCCTGTAAAATAGTTAAATCGTACCTAAAGTTCAAAGCCCCATAACATCTTACAAAAATGAGAGAATGCATAAAAACCCATTGATACATAAAGCAGACATTCGGTTAATGTTAGTTAGCAAGTTTTTTTGGTGTTATGACTACGTATGGAAAAAGTAGGACTTTTTCAATCGAGACTTTTTCCAAATTTTCACCAAATATCAGGGTTTTTTTTATAAATAAACGCAACACATAACACCACCAAAATTTTTAAACTAACATGAAGAACAAAGTGTCACAAGAAAACATTTTCAAAATCACTTGGATATGTTAAAGCGTTCTGAAGTTATAATCACTTGTAGTGATACAGGGCAGATTGAAAAAAATGGACCGTGTCAGGAAGGTGAAAAGTGGCTTCGGCGTTAAGGGGTTAAAGTATGGACTTTTGTTGTTATCTTATTGTCTTATTTTTTCAATTTACGGACAAAGAATTTAAAAGATGCCCTTTTGCCTACAGCCACCACAGAAGGGAGTTTAGGAGATTACTGCATAGTGAAATACATTGACCTCACATATAGTAATCTCCCTTTGGTATAACATTTTTATATGGGATGTTTAAGAAAGATTAATTATCTCCTTTTGTTGCAATTCTTTTCTAAAGTACACAGAAACTTTTGTTGTATGCATATTACCTAAAGGAATTGATCACAACATAGTTCTGTCCTAATATGCACAGGGTCATCTTCATGGTTAACTTTTGTAAAATCAGAGATTATTCTTTGCCCATTATGGTTATAAATTAGGATTAAACTAATGTATAGTTTCAGTTTACTCTTTTAATTTGTCAAAGTCCTACTTTATGTGCTGTCCTATTTTCATTATTTTTGCTATACAGGTGAAAATTACTTATGACACATTTTGCCTTACACTTTTCTAAATATTCAGTGCGAATGTTCACAGGATTCTGAAAATGTAACAGTAATTTCAGAAATACACTTTACATTCCAGGCTCAGAAGACTGGGCAAGGCTCAGACACTCACAAAGCCGAGGAACTTCTGATTGTGAATAAACCTCTGACAGATCTCATTAGCTTACTTGTGCAACTGGTAAGTTGTTTTAATTTCAGAATCTACTGTAATCTGTGAATCGGCTCCTTTACAGAATTATTTCATAGTGATATATTCAGCAGCTGAACCCCTATTGTTGCAAGCTTATAAGAACTGCTATATACTGCTAGGTATGTATACAGCTAATCTTATTATATAAGAACCAAACTGATTTAACTGCCGATATCTCACTTTGAAGTGGAGATTTTTTTAATTTATGTCTAATTTATGAGTTTCATTAAAGAGGTTATCTACTTTCAGCATATAATTGATATGGTTTGTGTAAAGAAAAGTTATACAATTTTATAATATACTTTCTGTATCAATTCCTCATGGTTTTCTAGATCTCTGCTTGCTGTCCTGCTATAGAAAGCTCCTATGTTTACTTCCAGTGGATAAAAATCTGTCCATGGTCATGTGATGTCACACAGGTGCACAGCTCGTTATATCACACAGTAATCAGAGCCCTGTGATAATAACAGCTCATGCATCTGCATGTCCATCACATGACCATAAAGAAATCTCTATCCACTTGAAGTAAACCTAAAAGTAACCATGAGGAATTGTTACAGTACACAAACAATATTAATTATTTGCTGAAAGTTGACAACCCCATTGAGCCTACATCATCTCTTTTTAATTTTTTTCCCTAAACAAATTTCTGAGCTTTAAGGCCTTAAGGCGTAGTATTAAGTATTATTGTAATTTTTAAAACCAACAGTAAGGCCTCAAGCATGTATGTGTTAAAGGGGCCACAAACAAGCCTTGTTTGAGGCCAGTTTCCGCCGGGGGATATCAGTGGGGGGCATAGGAAGTGAGCGTCTATGCCTCAATGGTGACGGGAATAGGAGCATGCGGTGACAATGCACTGTGCCTGTGCACAGTTTAAGTCTATGGAGACCATGAGCTGGCCGCAGTTTGGCTAGCTCACGGAAAAAAAAACCAGTTCGTGTAAGGAGGCTGGTGCTCCCATCCCGACCACTGCCATGCACCTGCTACACATTAAAACTGATACTGTAGCAGGAGCGCGGCAGTGGTCAGGACGGAAATGCCAGCCTCTGAAAACAGTATAACATCTTTTTTTTTTTTTTTTTTTTATAGTTTTTGTTGCCTTCCCTCAAGCATTATATAAAATGTTTTAAAAACCTGGACAACCACATAAACAGAAGCCTTTATAGCAGGGGGGGATTGTAAAACTTCCTACTTATTTTTTAAGGGGTGGTGCCATTTTATTTTTCGCCTTAGGCAACAGAAAGGCGATATACATGCCTGGCCTTATAACACAGACAACTGGTGTACAAGGCATGATAAATGCCCACATAGTATATTGTATACACACACACTGTATACCAAAGAATATAGAATAACCGCACCCCCAGTAACCATGTGAACAGGGGACCATGTGAATGGAGTTGCACAAACCGTTTCTAATCTTATAATGGAATTGTATTTCAGTTTAACGGTCAGACACTATTTACTCCCTACAAAGATTGTGATTGGTGGACAGATTTTTAGACAGAGCAGATCAGTTTTTGTCGCATTTATTGACCAAATTTGCAACTTGAAATTCATCTGGTTGAACAGAAATTGGTCACATAATCTATAAGTTTTCATCAGGATTAAAGTTTACAAGGCACCACATTCACTTAATGCCACTGTATACCATTCTCTAAATGTCTAGAATCTAGTATTTTCTAATTAAAATGTAATTAAATGTAGTTAATATTACATTTTATGCATCTTTGTAATAAAGATTTATAAAATGTAAACTTGCTTCTCTATGGTCAGCACATCAATGTCTGATCAGTGTGGAGCTTGTTCAGACCTCCAAAAAGAGGAAACTGCTGGTTCACATTTTCTTTTAGGGAACTGCAGCTGTCTTCTGGCCAATACAGTGTGTAGCCAACGTTTTCTGGCTCAGTGTTCTGTATGTACACTTGGAGAACAGCTGATTAGTTTGACAACTGAGTGTCAGATCTACAGCCCTGTGGATAGGCCGTTAGTCTAAACCCTTAAAAGAACTAATGGACTTTGCACTTAATATAAATCTTGATTAACTCTAGAACCAGGTGAAAGGATGGTGAAGTCACACAGCAAATGATTATTTCAATTTATTACAGTAAGGCTGCTTTCAAACACACATATGCCTGGGACCTGGATGTAGCACCTGTTCGACTGGAGAGGTGGAGGGGAGAGCGTTCCACGACCCTCCCCTGTCCACGGGAACCTGTGCTGCCAGGCCATACACATGAAAAAAGATGGAGCTCTTTCTTTTTTTTTTTTTTCCGTCAAGGACACGGAACTGTATGCCGGGTACATGCATATGGCCACCATATATGTGTTTGTGTGAAAGTGGCATAAGACTGGTTCTACTATCTATTGATTTATGGAGTATATTTAGTTTTTCACACATGAATTTTCCATTTTGGCTTCATTTTTTTAAAATTGATAAATAATGACTCGTCCAGTAGAATCAGTTATAATGTTGTTCATATGAGATGGTATTTAACCAGATTTAAAGAGGACCTGTCACCATATTTTGACCACCCTGACTAACAATGCCTGCTGATAAGGGTTCTCCCCATATCACCTAAAATTACACCATGTATGTGATTGCATGAAATCTAGCTGTTTGCTATTATTAAGGGGCTAAAGTACCTGAGAGGTCACATGCCATGAACTGTGACCAGTAAGGATGCATAAGGCATGGGGAGAATTAGATGGGAGGGGCCGGCCAAGCAGGATACACTATATAAGATAAAAGGTGATTGGATGTAAGCGAAACAATTTTTAGCCAAAAGAAGGGGTCAGTTGGTTATTAGGGCTCTATAAGGAACATGTCACTGGCTGTATATATGCAAATGTGGTGACAGGTTCCCTTTAAGTCCTTTTGTTTCAAAAACATTTTTAGATTCCTTTTTTTTTTGCTAATATGCATTTACCACATTTTGATGAAATGTCTGCTTTCATTAGAATTTCTTTTTTCGATGCAGCCTGTTCAATGTTTCCCAAAACAAAGTGATTATACATAACTCTCCTTAGTTAATTATGTGTATTACTCATTTTTCCCACATGTCAAGTCACCTCTCATTAAAATATTCATTTTCTTATTTTTATTTAACAGTTTTTGAAAATAGATGGTTTAAATGCAGTGTAGGTGACCTTTTAAAAATGTCACTCTTAATCACCTTGCTTTGTTGTGATTTGGGCGATGTAGCTGTATTTCAGTGCTTTTCATCCACTTGAGATGACATAAATAGACTTTCAGCTTAATCTACTGTAACCCAGATTGGGACAAAGGTGATTTCCAAGTTTCAGCCTCTGTTTTGCTATGTGAACATTACTTTAATAGTTAATATATTTTATTAAACATTTTAGAATAGCTTAGTTTTACCTTAAAGGGGCTGTCTACTCTCAGCAAATAATTGAAATTGTTTGGGTAAGTAAAAGTTATACAATTTTTCAATGTACTTTCTGTATCAATTCCTCACCATTGTTCACCTAGTTCTCTGCTTGCTGTGCTTCTATAGAAAGCTTCTAAGTTTACTTCCGGTTGATATACACTCACCGGCCACTTTATTAGGTACACCATGCTAGTAACGGGTTGGACCCCCTTTTGCCTTCAGAACTGCCTCAATTCTTCGTGGCATACATTCAACAAGGTGCTGGAAGCATTCCTCAGAGATTTTGGTAAATATTGACATGATGGCATCACACAGTTGCCGCAGATTTGTCGGCTGCACATCCATGATGCGAATCTCCCGTTCCACCACATCCCAAAGATGCTCTATTGGATTGAGATCTGGTGACTGTGGAGGCCATTTGAGTACAGTGAACTCATTGTCATGTTCAAGAAACCAGTCTGAGATGATTCCAGCTTTATGACATGGCGCATTATCCTGCTGAAAGTAGCCATCAGATGTTGGGTACATTGTGGTCATAAAGGGATGGACATGGTCAGCAACAATACTAAGGTAGGCTGTGGCGTTGTAACGATGCTCAATTGGTACCAAGGGGCCCAAAGAGTGCCAAGAAAATATTCCCCACATCATGACACCACCACCACCAGCCTGAACCGTTGATACAAGGCAGGATGGATCCATGCTTTCATGTTGTTGACGCTAAATTCTGACCCTACCATCCGAATGTGGCAGCAGACATCGAGACTCATCAGACCAGGCAACGTTTTTCCAATCTTCTACTGTCCAATTTCCATGAGCTTGTGCAAATTGTAGCCTCAGTTTCCTGTTCTTAGCTGAAAGGAGTGGCACCTGGTGTGGTCTTCTGCTGCTGTAGCCCATCTGCCTCAAAGTTCGATGTACTGTGCGTTCAGAGATGCTCTTCTGCCTACCTTGGTTGTAACGGGTGGCGATTTGAGTCACTGTTGCCTTTCTATCACCTCGAACCAGTCTGCCCATTCTCCTATGACCTCTAGCATCAACAAGGCATTTCCGCCCACAGAACTGCCACTCACTGGATGTTTTTTCTTTTTCGGACCATTCTCTGTAAACCCTAGAGATGGTTGTGTGTGAAAATCCCAGTAGATCAGCAGTTTCTGAAATACTCAGACCAGCCCTTCTGGCACCAACAACCATGCCACGTTCAAAGGCACTCAAATCACCTTTCTTCCCCATACTGATGCTCGGTTTGAACTGCAGGAGATTGTCTTGACCATGTCTTGAGTTGCCGCCACGTGATTGGCTGATTAGAAATTAAGTGTTAACAAGCAGTTGGACAGGTGTACCTAATAAAGTGGCCGGTGAGTGTAATATGTCCATGGTGATGTGATATTATCACACACCTCCTACTACTCCCAGTGATAATAACGGCTCGTGCACCTGCATGCGTATCACATCACCATGGACAGATTCTATCCACTGGAAGTAAATAAAGAAGCTTTCTATAGAAGCACAGCAAGCAGAGATCTAGAAAACCATGAGGAATTGATACTGAAAGTACATTGTAAAATTGTATAACATTTCATTACACAAATAATATCAATTATTTATTGAAAGTGGCCAACCCCTTTAAGCAACTAATGCCAGACATCTGGCAGAAAAACATGTAAAAAGTATCTCAACCTCAATTTTGGTCAGCCTCATTCTAATTTTGCATTATTATACAAAGCTGCATTTCAAAACTCAAATTGTTTCTTAAATAGTTCTTGCATTTTTGTTCCCAGAGCAAGTTGTAATTTATTTATTAGCAATAATATCATTGTTGTCTATTCACCCAAGATGCAGGTGCGACGTTTCACCTGTAGCTTGGGTGAATAAACAACTTTTTTCATACAGATGTGCTGCCTCAATCATTTTGTTTTGGGGTTCCCTATATTTTACCTGTGAGTCAAGTGAACTGAGGCTGGCACCCTCTCCTTCGGCTACAGACCGACAATCACTGCTGTGCTGCTCCATTTGTGTATTTGATTGCTACGTAGATGGTATAGTGGACCAAAGATATATGAGGTTCCTTTATAAACATGGGGCTTGACTGAAAAAGAACTTGATAAACTCTTGCCGTCTCCACTTTCTTTGCCCTGGTAGAAACTAGTAAACCCCTAAATTAAACATG
This sequence comes from Engystomops pustulosus, assembly GCA_019512145.1. Lineage (NCBI taxonomy): Eukaryota > Metazoa > Chordata > Amphibia > Anura > Leptodactylidae > Engystomops > Engystomops pustulosus. The sequence goes on along the minus strand of CM033645.1, from coordinate 154,955,385 downwards.
TGGACAAAATCCTGCTGCACAGCAAAATACAGGAGTAAATGTATTTAGAAACTGGTGAGAATGTTGAGGGAACAAAGGGCTTGTTTGTCTCAGCCACCCAGCACGGTGTTTGGACCAAATGGCCTACCAGCACCTCACTTAGGCCTGCAGCACAGTTGCCAAGGAATACACCCTACATTGTTTAATTTACACAGAGGGTAAAAATCCCTTCTCTTGTGCAAGATATTGCCCTATTTAACCCCTAGGCGCACCAGGACGTTATAGTACATCCCCGGGGCTAGATACTTAGCGTACGGGGACGTTCTATAACGTCCTGCTTCTGGCACCGGCTCACGAACGGAGCCGGTACCAGAAGCAGCGGCTGTCAGCTGTCTAGTACAGCTGACAGCCTGCGCTAACACCCGCAATCGGAGCCGGCTCCGATCGCAGGTGTTAACCCCTTACAGGGGTGTTTGTGCTGTGGATCGGATCCCCCGTGCCGCTTCCCGGGGGATCCGATCCACTTCTGGGCAGCTCCGAGGACTGGCATGTGCCCCGGAGCTGCCCGGTCTCCCTGGCAGTCAGACCCCTTCCGGGTCTGACTGCAAACTGTCTGAGCATGCGCTAGCATGCCAGACAGATTACACTGCTCTACAATAAAATAGTATTGTAGAGCAGTGTATTGAACTTGAACCAGTGATCAGAGCATCACTGGTTCAAGTTCAAGTATGTATAATTAAAAAAAAGTCAAAAACACTAAAGTTAATACATTAGAATAAATAAAAAATAAATACATTCAAATATAAGCCCCTAAAATGTCACTTTCCTATAAAAACACTTAATAAAGTATAAAAAACACAAAAAAACCCGCATATTTGGTATTGCCGCATCCGTAACAATCTGTATAATAAAACAGAATCGTTACTGGACCCGCACGGTACACGCCGTAGAAAAAAAAAACGCAAAAACGTTCCAAAAAAAGATCATTTTTAACTAATACCCTATAAATAAATGCTCTAAAAAGTAATTTAAAAAATGTTATGCACTCCAAAATAAGCCCACTAAAAAGAACAACTCTTCTCGCAAAAAATAAGCCCCTAACCAGATTTGTCAGCCGAAAAATAAAAAAGTTATGCACATGAAAAGATGGTGATGCTAAAATGAACAAGATTTTCTCCAAATTGGTTTTTATTCAGTACTGTCAGGGAAATATCCCTTTATCTCGATGTGATATGTGGTTCCAAATCATTGTATAGTATGAGCTGCTCGGTGAATCACTCAGACCTTCACATGTTTGAGAGAATTCCCGATTTATTTAGGTTGCAGACAGTCTTTATAGGTTCTTGAGACAAAGGAGCCTACTGACCATGCCCACATTCCAATAGCCAACAGGATGAAACTGAAAGATGATCTGTGTACACGCGGGGGATGGTGCTTAGGGGTCTTTTCTATCAATAGAGCCAAAGATCTTTGTATAGATACATGATAGAAGAACAGAATATAAAAATGGATTATATTCCCTCACAATTCCTCCCTTTTGTGAATAATTTCAGGTACTGCTCAGGTGGTACATTGACATATGCTAGTCACACATCCAGGACTTATCTGACCTCTTCACCTGCTTCCCTCCTGAGCATCCTGAACATTATATCACAACGCAATTCATGTAAATCCATTGTAAAGGGTAGAATCTCTACATCCTATTGGTGTATATCCTTATACATGTCAGCCTATCAACCCCTGAGTACTATTAGACATGGTATACTGCGCACACACTGTAGTAGGAGTGGTAGGAGTGATAATGTCCATAGCAGCATCGAGCTACACAGATTCATATTCTGTAGTCTCTGGGTCCTGCACCATTCTTCTTCAGCTGTCACAGTCTCGTTGTAGTTTCTACACGTGGATATGTCACAGGTATTTGGGATGACCCTTCAAAAGACTCTCAGGTGTCACATCAGGACCATCTTATCACCTGGGTGCAGGTCCTCTGCTCTAGCTACTTTAGGTTCTGGAACTGAAACAGATACTTGGTTATGTACCTAAGATAAAATGTATCTGCAGGTTTTGGACATCCCACCAATTCTCTATGACCCCTCTGGACAACCTTAGGGAAGTATATGTTCATCCATGGGGCAATTCTAGAAACAACCTCAGTAGGTGAAAAGACTTTTTAATCCCTAGAGCTGTCATCAACTATATTACTGCCCCAATAGGGATTTTTACTTTAGTCCCTAGAATAAGCGGACTAACATATTCCTCGATCCCTGGCTGTGGTCTTTACAGTAGCTTTAGTTACAGGATAGGGTTTAGATTACCCAGAAAAGAGGTCCACACACACAAGCACATGTTCATAGCTACTTACCTTTGGTAGCTGTACTTAGCCAATCTGCAGCCTCTGGAAGGGGTAATGCGGCTTCGGAGTGTATATATGAGGGTCTTCACTACTCTCCCTACATTGTACTAAGTATATATAAACTTGTGTAAATGGACAATAGCAAAAGTGAATCTAAGTGATACTCCATACTTATCCACCACGGAGCATATAGAGTCTTAGAGTGGTGTCTCACCCTGTGGGTGCACTGAACCATCATAGGGTAAAGGGCCCTTGGCAGACATTGCTTGTCACCTTTTTGTCATAGTCCACCCTCCATCCATGGGGTCCCAGTGTTACTCCAATCTTGCTTCCTCACCTGTGAAGCCGGTTTCTATAAAGACAGGAGTATAGATAACCCTACTGGGCCAGCGAGGGTCACGGACTGTTCTGATCCAGGCTCCTTTCCCCTAGGCTTTCTAGTAACCAGTATGGTCACTTCCTGTATTAGAGCTTTAGAGGTTTTACCTTCTAGTATGGACCTTTATGTAACACTAAGGCCTCTATCAGCTATTTCAAAGTCTCATAGTTGTTGATAAACTTACTATATGAGGTTAGGAATCATAAGGAATCCCAAAAGACTCACATTCTTCCCCTCTGCCACTTTACACCCCTCCATCAGTGCCTTCACCTCCGCCTCCTGTACAGAAGGTAGGTCAGGAGTGGGTGTTGTTACCTCATGTTGTGTGACCGCTGCACATCTGATGTAGAATTAACCTCATTCCTGGTTTCTAAAGCCATCTACAAAAAACTCAAAATGCAGATTAATGATATATTCAGGTTAGACATTACAAAAAGGTAACTGGTTCATTAATATAGAAAATTTTAAATACAACCATACAACCCGTCTACCTCATGTCTCCCCCCTTTGAATCTAGCGAAAATAGTGGAGCTGGATTCAATATAATACATCATAAAGAGGGCACATTATAACCAAGGTTTCTAGTCATGAAGAGGTGAAATACTATCAGGATAGTCCAAAACTACTGCAGAAGCTTTTTATACGTAGGCAGCAATAGGATACAAAACCAAGAAGGGTCCAGGTTGTCATGTGACACACGATCAGCAGCTTCCGGCCTGTGTCCTCTCCTCTGAGGTGCTTGGCTTAAACTTAAATGAGAACAATAGAAAATGAGCAATATATTCCAGAAAAACACAGTATTGGGACCAATGCCGATGTATCAATGCTGTATAATAGGAGACACACAGCATACAAATACCTTAGATCTTATTATAAACCTATACAGTCATACTGGTGGCACATACTTGGGACATATACTGGTGGCACATACTTTGGACATATACTGGTGGCACATACTGGGGGCACATACTGGGGGACAGCGTTACTGAGCAGAAGCATCACTAGAGCCAGTGATGTAGGAGGCTTCTAGGGATGTTATAACTTCTGCCTAAAAAGCTCCTAATAATAATCTCAGTCATAGCTGCTGAATAGGACTAATAGTGTAGGGATCATAGGGAGGTTTTACTCCTGGTTAAAACATTAAAATTACAGATGTTGCACTGAATCAATCCCAAAATCTGCCATGGGCCATGAGGGTTATCATGAACACACATTCTCATTGTTCCTTCCTTCTCTTAACATTCCAACATGTGCTCCCCCCCCCCTGTGTTCACTGAGACAAGGGGGGAGGCAGCCCCCTCCTTCTCCCTGTGGTGTCTGTAGTACTACGTGTCCCAGCATACCAAGAGAACAAAGAAAGAATCTTAACACACCATTGTAACATCTAAGATCACTGTATCATCCTACACAAATTGCAAAAACTTTTGACCACAACCATAAAACTTTAAGGTGTATTATAAAGTTTTACACTACATGTCTGATGTTTTTAAACATAAATCACAAGATTTCTCAGGTCCAAGCCTGCAATGAACAATGTCCACAATTGTGTGCTGGACTTTCCTCACATCTGGTAACTCTAATACCATTAGCACTACACGTCATATAGGCAAAACACATATTTATATCTTTGCCATAATCTGCAGGACTGTATAATGGAATAAACTCATAGAACATCTACAGTATCTGGCAAGGGTCAGCTCAGGGAATCCAATTGGGACTGCACAACCGTCCAGGAGCTCTCCCCACAGAAGACCAAAATCCGTAACAAATATGTTACAACCCGGGTTTTTGGACTTTGAAGTTCTGAGAGGTGACTCTTAGATAAACAGGCACAGTCTCCTACATTAATTCCCTGGGTACTATATCTTAGTTGTCTTCTAAAGTTACAACAATACAGCTGAGCGGACTGTGGGTGCAAATCCAAAGATCTTCAGGCAATGCATTATTCCCCATACCACTGGTCTACTGCCCCCTACAGGAGAAACATCTGAACACTACGTCTTTGTTCTGTGCAGAGCCCGCACTTTTTCAAATCTAGTCTTGACCGGATATATTCCAGTGTGGGGGTTGGGTCTAGGTGCCACATTGCATTCACATGTCTCCACCAGTCTGTTTCTTTGTTTCCATACATCAATTCATCCACCATTTTAGGGTGGAGGCAGAACTTTTTCCTGAATGTTGTCTATGTCTGTCCAACGTTTTTGTCCGTCATCGTCATAACACTCATACAACACACAATTTCCTATGGCTGTTTCTTTATAACCTCCTCTGGTCACTTCCTCTGCAACTTTCTTCTATCCACTTGCAATTTCCATCATATCATCATTATGCAACCAGCCTTTGTTCTTTTAAGAACCTTTCCATTTGCCAACATACAAACAACCATCTTTTTGATATACTTGTCCTTTTCCAACATTCTCTGACATACTTTTACAGCCTCTTTTTTTTATCATTCAAGATCCGTACGTCTGGTTTTCCCTCTGAATTGCCTCTCATCCTACCTAGCAAATTTTTCCCATAATTTTCTATATATATCTCTAGTGCCGGCACACACTCGCAGTCACTCACTCTTCCACTCTTCTTTTTTTTTTTTTTTTTTTAAACCGTTTGCCCGTCAAGAAATGACTGCAGTCCCCTTCCTTGAAGCAGCTCTGGAACCTACCACACAAAATAAATTTATAAAGTCCGACTGTCCAAACTCAGTCTACTTTGTCTCAAGTGAATTACGTTCCAAAAAGCAGCTAGTCTAGGAGACTCTTTAGGTAGGGGCGATTCCTGGATGTAACGTTCTTAAAACCAGTACAGTACATTATCACAATAGCGCTATCAAACACACATGTTCAAACTCACACATTACCCATATACACTACCACACATCACATGGAGTTTTCAAATAAACTAACAAGATTCTTTGGACTGGGCAATATAGGCATGCAACTCACCGGACGTGGAACAATCTAATCAAGGAGAGACAGAGCAATTTTGTAAGAAAAAGCTTCTTACCTTTTTGTGCAGCTGCATGGTCTGTCTGTCCTGAAAGGATGATCCCTAAATTCTGCGGTAGGCGTCATGCAAACCCATGTCCCTGTTCGGGCGCCATGTTTTGTCAGGGAAATATCCCTTTATCTCGATGTGATATGTGGTTCCAAATCATTGTATAGTACGAGCTGCTCGGTGAATCACTCAGACCTTCACATGTTTGAGAGAATTCCCGATTTATTTAGGTTGCAGACAGTCTTTATAGGTTCTTGAGACAAAGGAGCCTACTGACCATACCCACATTCCAATAGCCCTCAAGAGGATGTAACTGAAAGATGATCTGTGTACACGCGGGGGATGGTGCTTAGGGGTCTTTTCTATCAATAGAGCCAAAGATCTTTGTATAGATACATGATAAAAGAACAGAATATAAAAATGGATTATATTCCCTCACAGTACAATTGAATAAAATACACAAATCCCCCACATATTTGGTATCCCTGCGTCCGTAACAATCTGCATAATAAAACAGAATCGTTATTAGATCCGCAAAGTGAACCCCGTAAAAAAAACAAAAAAAAGCTCCAGAAAAAAGATCATTTTCAATTAATACCCTATAAAAAATGCTCTAAAAAGGGATTTAAAAAATGTTATGCACTCTAAAATAAGACCACTAAAAAGAACAATCCTTCTAGCAAAAAATAAACCATTAAACAGATTTGTGAGGCGAAAAATAAAAAAGTTATGCATATGAAAGACGGTGATGATAAAATTAACAACATTTTTGCCAAATTACTTTTTATTCAGTAAAAATGGGAAAAATTAAAAAATCTATATAAATGAGGTCTTTTTGTAATCGTGGCGACCCATAGAATAAAAATAATATACTATTTTTATGGTATGGTAAACGGCCCAAAAAAACCCCATAAAAATCTTTCTGAAAAGTGATGATTTTCATTTCCTCCACCAACAAAGAGTTAATAAAATCTCACCAATTAGCCTATAGATTCCCCCAAATTACGTACCAGAAAAGTGCATCTGGTCCTCAATAAAAAAAAGAAAAAAAAATTATAGCCTGTACAATGTGACATAGCAAATCTGATCTGGATGGCGCCTCCCTCCCTTCTATGCCCGGCCGTGCGCCCATACAGCAGGTTACCACCACATATAGAGTATCCGTGTACTCGGGAGAGATTGGGTAACAAACTTTGTGGAGCCTTTATTCATTTATTCCATTGTAAATGTTTAATTTTCCACCCAAAATGAGTATATTGTGAAAAAATATTACAATTTGCAGACTGCACCGCCATTTTGTTTTAACCCCTATAAAACATGTAAAGGGTTAACAAACTTCTTAAAAGTGGTTTTTCATACGTTGAGGTGTGTAGTTTCCACAATGGAGTAATTTACGAGTCTCACTATTATTTAGGCCTCTCAGTGTCAATTAGAAGTTGAGCAGGTCCATCTAAATACAGGTTTTGGTGATTTTACAAAAAATGTGAAAAATGATACCTAAATTATGAGCATCATAACATTCTAGTAAAATATGTGGAATCTTAAAAAACCATGCCAACATAAAGCAGACATTTGGGAAATGTAAGTTATGAATTTATTTGGGAGCTATGACTATCTGCATCAAAAGTAGAGAATTTAGAACGTTGAAAATAAATAATTTTTCCAAATTTTCGCCAAATTTTGTTTTTTTTCATAACTAAACGCAAAAGATTTCATCCAAATTTTTAAACTGATTTGAAGTACAATGTGTCACGAGAAAACAATCTCAAAATCCCCTGGATATCTCATAGCATTCCAAAGCTATAACTACTTATAGTGACACAGGTCAGATTTGAAGAATGGGGCCGCGTCCTTAAGGCCAAAAGAGGCTGAGTCCCGTAAGGGTTAATTATTAGATGTGCACCTGTTATTGTTTGCCAAGGTTCTAGGTTCCTAGCTAGCACCCCCTCTTCTATGTCTCTAAAGACCAAGTTAGTTTTGTTCTAGCTTATGAGGCCTGATATAGCACCACAAAATGCCAGACACTATGCCCAAAGTAAGGGGAACCCCCACATAAATTCTGTGCACAGACGAGGAGAAGGCTGTCAATAAAGTCAGCTGACCCATTATGTTTGCAGCTCCAATAGCATGTAGGACTAGACCCATCTATGAGGACAAGAATCCACTCTTAATACACCACCCCCTTGGCCTCCTTGATTAGAGTCAACGTAACACTGTCTTCTTAATTTGGCATAAGGAATGGCAGGTATCTGTTGTCTCAATTATATTTTAATATTGGAATTCTTGTTGCATGACATGAAAATGTTTAGGGGTTAAAAATGGGTACTCAGGAGTTTAAGGTAACAGTGTTTGCCCATTTCCCTTCCCTTTTTTTCTAATTTCTTTATGTGGCCAAAGTGTTGATATAAATGGCACAGCATTTAAAGAGTTTCCCTCAATTCTCTTATTTTTCTTATATGTTTATGGATTGTGCTTTAAAACATTTTTCTTACATAGTGTCTTGTGAGATTTTGTGAGCTTTTATTTAAAATCTACCTTGAAAGATTCCCCTGCCCTGCTCTGTAAACGTCTACAGCTAATAGTTTCATTGCAATTAGTAGAATATTTGTCTTTGTTTATTTAGACTGTCAGGTCTGATAACTGACATCTTCTCTTTTCACACTAACAATCTGCTGATAGAGAGGAGAGCCGAACAGTGAGTCATCAGATATCACTGTTTGTCACAGGGAAATTACAGAATTACTATAAAATGTCATAGTAAATTTGAAGTCTCCCTCTGACTGTGACACACAGTGACCTCTGATGACTCACTGTCCGACTCTCCTCTCATCTGGCAGATCGCTAGTGTGTGACTGGATGATGTCGGCTATCAGAGTTGACAGTCTAAATAAAAAAATATATACATAGACTGTATATGTGAGCTGTCTTCATTCTGTATAGTACATGATGTATGTACAGTAAGTGTGTATACAATAAATAAGACCTCATGCTGCAATTGTGTTTATATCTATAGTTGGGTTAGGTAATGTTGATAGTTTTGAGTTGGGGGTTCTCACCTTTTTCAGTCTGAATATAAAACTGGAGTAAAAAAGGCAATAATGCCTATCGACTATGGTATTTATGTAGTGCATATTATACCCTCTACCTCACAGTATTAGTTCAAAGTTTCACCTGTTTGCATCATATTCTGCCACTTTTCTTTTTATTTTGAAAAAAAGAATTGATAAAACTGTATATTTTGCATTATAAACATATTCTTAATTGCTTGCTTTTAAAGTACCGCATTTCATCTTGTTTAAGTCTTTTCTGACAAGGATCTGGCTGCAAGTTTGTAGTATTTAACCATCAGTTTTTTATTCTCGTTAATAAAACGTAGGCAGTCATTGAGCTGCCTACGGTTACACGATTAATTTATTATACTCATTGGGAGAGTATACCTGCAATAGAAACTGTGATTAGAAAACATGTTGGACACCATTACAAAATCCAACAGAAAACATTCTAAATCAGTGGAATCCATCAGTCACTGTAATAGTCTATGGTGATGGATCTGACATTTTGGGGAACGGAAAAGCAGAATCAATTACAAATAATATGGAACTAGTAAAATTTTAACTTAATTCTTCTATGTTTAAACTATACATCCCATATTATGTCATCATTATATGTACAATGGGTTTGTCTGTAACTTTCTTCTGAAGGATTGTTGTGTGGATGACCTAGATTTACTTCTTGTATCAAGGATAGATAAGGCAGGAAAACCTGACATCACTGGATATATGTAATTTATGGTCAGAAGTCTTGTTTATCAGACAAATCATCACTTGGCACAGTACTAGTGCAGACAGAGCTGTAACAATAGATCAGAACTCAAGGGATTTGTAAACCTTTAGCTCTTCCCATCTCTAGTTTATATTAATCAAAGGTCCAGCAAAATGACAAATGGATGAGATAGTGGGAAGATTTGAGGTGATACATAATGCCTAGGCTTTCAAAATGCAAGCAAATGAAATGGAAGTACTGCCACTAAAGGAAATATAACTCGTACTCTAACCTATTAAAGTACAGACTGCACTAAACAACTGTAGCCGTCTTGTGCTATTTGCCAACAATATATTTCCAGCAGTTCCTTTAAGTCCTGTAAGTTCTGCATAGGCAAGGGAGAGGAGAGACTCTCCCAGCAGCTCTAAGACAACTGCAGATTAAAGACAGAAGCTTACATAAAGATGAAGATTTAGGCTGCATTCATACAAAAGTATGCCCACTGGACCGTAGCCAGGAGGACATACGTTCAGCGCCATGGAGAGGAGGAGGGGTGACTCCTCCCCTCTCCATAGTAATGCACTTCGCATGGGCCATAACACAGGCAGATATAGGACATGTCCTTTCTTTTTCCCGTGTACGAAGAGGTACTGCATTCTCTGTGTGGCCATTGCCATCTAAGGTGGACGTATGTACGGTCGCAAGCTTGCGGCCGTACATACGTCCCCCATATGGTAGTGTAAATGCAGGCTTAAAGTCTTAAAATACCTTGAAACTATTGTAATCTTCATGTGCAAACACTGGTATATTTCTTTTGTATTTAAAGGGATAATCTGGGAATATGAACGTCTGATACGAAAACCCATGATGCTATAAATAAATGAGTGCAACAATACTTAGTGTCATTAGTCACAAAATAGTTTGATTTTATTGCCTCTCTTAAGTATGGGGAGTTATCACCAAGATGGCCGACTTCAACCAACCGACTACAACCAAATGTAGTGGTGATCACATCATCTGCCCAGGCAGGTGCAGGAAATGTGATGTGAACATGTGACCAGCGGCCATCTTCTGTTCTGTGTCTGCTCCGCGCGGAGGAAATCAACAGACTGATTAAAGGGCCAGTAGCATATTAATTCTTCGTTATAATGTATGTCCACAGCACTTTTCTGATTTTTCTGGGGAGCTAAATTTTAAATAACAACTAATTACATATTTTATATTTAATTTTTTATTTTTATACTTTAAGGACTCATTTGTATCTGAATTATGCTGATTCTTGGAATACCCCTTTAAGTTTATTGAATAGAAGAACTATTATGGCAAACGTCAGGATCACAGGCTTAGTTTCTGGAAGGGAGCCTGCCGGGTCACAATGGACAGTCTTCTGAAAGCTCTTAGCCATCCAAAAGTGATTTTAGTTGCCACCACTTGTCATATAAGGCACACAAAAGCCTTGCATTAGACTATGTCTAAATACAATATTACACTCAATACTTAACCCCTTAGTGACCGCCCATACGGATTTCTCCGTCGGTCACTAAGGGGCCTTAGGCTAGGCTGAGGGGTTTCTCCATCGGCCCAACCTAAGGACTTCACAGGTCCCCCGTGCAGGGAGGAGCAGTGTCCCGGCTGTCATATGACAGCTGGGACCCTGCTCTAACAGTCCGGATGAGAACGGCTGTTAATCCGTTGGATCCCGCGATCAATGCTTTGACCGTTGAATCAATATATCTGTAGAGGGAGGGGGCTCCCTCTCCTCCCGGCACCCCGCAATGCAATTGCAGGGTGCCGTCTTCTTAGCCGCGCAGCTAGGGACCTAATGAAGATCCCCGGGTCTGCCAGCGGCATCTGCCTAGGTTGACACTTGTAATGCACTACAATACATGGTTATTGCAGTGCATTAGTATGAACTAGTGATACATGATTACTAGTTCATATACTAGTAACGTGAAAATAAGTTTAAAAAAAACACAAAAAAGAAAAAAATCTAAAAAATGTCCCAAAAACACATAACACATATAAAACAATAAATAATGAAAAAAAGTGGGAAAAAAGTAAGAAAAAACACAACATGTTAGGTATCACCGTGTCCCAAAATGTCCAATCTATAGATATAAAAACGGTTATTTCCGGCGGTGAAACTTGTAGCGAAAAAATGTGCTCAAATGTCCGAATCTATACTTTTTTGCTGTTTCGCAACACATAAAAAGCACAATAAAAAGTGATCTAAAGGTTGCACAGTCTCAAAAATGGTAGCAATGAAAACATCAGCTCATCCCAGAAAAAATGACACCTTAAATGAAAATTAATATATTAGAGATGCTATTTGGAATGTACAGTGAAAGACATTAAAACAGAACCCAGAAGAAAATGGCACAAATGTGTTTTTTTTTGTCAATTTTACCGCATTTTGAATTGTATTTCCACTTCCCAGTACATGGCATGGAATATAAAATACTGTCACTGTTACGCAGAAAATAAGCCCGCACAACAAAGATATTGATTTTTGAAAGTAGGAAGCTATAAACAGAAAGTAAAATGGAAAATGACCTCAGTGGCAAGGGGTTAATATGCCCCGATACCACATGATAAAAAGTTTACAAATTCTCTGGGATAAAGGTTTGTGGTACCTGAGGCCACATTCAAGCGGGGCATTTTGGTTACGTTTGTAAACACAATCCAAAGGCTCCACTCGTGATCACACGTGTTGGTAACATTGAGGCACATTTACGTACCCGGTCCGGAGGAGTTCACAGAAAGTGCATTGTCCGACAATAATACACTGTGCCGCGATTCTCTAAGATCGTGCGCCCAATATCCTGCATGTGTCTCTTCCCCGCTCAGATCTTCCGCAGTTCACCTTCTTCTTCCTGGTGCATGTAAGTGCATGATCTTGTGACACAATTTGAAAGTTAAATCCCGCGCTCAGTCCGAATCCGTCGGATCGTGCAACATTACGCCCCCCACCCCCTCACGTCAATTTCCGTTGCATGAAAGCCGGCGCAGCTGCGCCACAATCCCATCGCGTGTGACACAATCCCCTGTTAAATACCCCTTATAGTCGTACATAACCCTAACAAGTTACCCTTAGTAAATAAGCCCCGTTGTGTTTCCAACACGTTAACTAATCGCGAAGTAAATGCAATCTTACCTCAATGTGCGATTGCAGGTGGAGCCTTTTTGTTTTATGTTTCCAAACGCAAGCAAAATGCCACATGTGAACACAGCCCCAGAGCCTCTACAAATACGTCCTGGTACCTGAAAACTATCCTGCCCTACAAAAGCTCAATGGCTCCTTTCCTTCCACACCGCCACAGTAGCTTACATCCACATATGGGGTGACCTCTTACTTGGAAAAAACTGCCCAATGCATTCCTAGATGCATTTTCTACTTTTATACATATGTGGGTAAATTTTGTGACTAAATTAATGTATTAAAGGGGTATTCCAGGAATATGAACATCTGACACAAAAACCCATGATGCTATAAATAAATGAGTACAACAATACTCAATGTCATTAGTCACAAAATGGAACTTAAATAGTTTGATTTTATGATTTAGAATATTTATGGCTTCTCTAAAGTAGGTGGAGTTATCACCAAGATGGCCCCCACTGGAAACTAAGATCCTTTAGTTCTCAGTAACTCCTCCCTCTTATGCTCTGCTCCCAGTGATGATGTAACAGGTTTTCTTGCTCTGTTACCATAGTAATGATGTGTAACTGCCATCACCACAACACTGGCCATACTGGCTGCACTTCAACCAACCGAGCACAGCCAAACATAGTGGTGATCACATGACCTGCCCAGGCAGGAGGAGGACATGTGATGTGGACATGTGACTAGCGGCCATCTTCTGTCCTGTGTCTGCTCTGCAACAGACCGCGCGGGGGAAATTAACGGACTGATTAAAGGGCCATTAGCATTTTTATTCTTCATTACAGTCTATGTCACCAGCATTTTCTGCTAAGGGGGGCACATTTTTAAATTACAACTAATTACACATTAGCTTATATTTTGAGTACCCATTTGTATATGAAATATGCTGATTCCCGGAATACCCCTTTAATGATAAATATTAGTGAATTCCAAATTAAACCTTCATTTTGTTTGCATTTCTGTAAAATACATAAAGGATTAACAAGCTTCCTACCTCCTGTTTTGAATAGTTTGAGGGGTGGAGTTAATAGAACACGAATAGTTTGAGGGGTGGAGTTAATAGAACACGGTGATATGTGGGGGGTGTCTATTAACAAAACATCCAAAACCCCTATAGAAATGAAATGGTCCCTAAAATAATTTATTGTAACATTTTCTTAAAAATTTGAGAGAATGCAGTTTTTTAGCGTCATAATAAAACAAAAGGACACTTCTAAAATGACGCAGCACAAAGCTGAGATATGGTAAATGTTAGTTAGTAACTAATTTGGGTAGCAAAACTGTCAGTTTGAAAAGCAGAACATTTTGAAGTTGGAAAATAGCAATTATTTTTCAAAATGTTTACCAAATTCACCTTTTTTCATAAATAAATGTTAAATATATCAACCAAAATTTCCCTTGAAGTACAAAATGTAACGGAAAAAACCAACTCAAAAGTTTTAACCGGATAAAGCGACACTTGGCTGGTTTTAAGATAAGATAAGATAAGATAAGATAATCCTTTATTAGTCCCACAGTGGGGAAATTTACAGCGTTACAGCAGCAGAGAGTTTTGACCTTTATGCCTCAAAATATATTTATGAAGATATCTTGACATGCAGACATTTTACAAACTTGGCCTTTTACCCCTTTTCTCTCATAATGTCCTACACACATACCTTATATACTCGAGTATAAGCCTAGTTTTTCAGCACAAAAAATGTGCTGAAAAACCCAAACTCGGCTTATACTCGAGTCAAAAAAATAAATATATCTAAACTCACCTTTCCGATGACCCCTGTATATCTTCTGTGCGATCTGTCCGGGGGGCAGGGTCTGGCAGGCTATATACACTGGGGCAGGGTCTGGCAGGCTATATACACTGGGGCAGGGTCTGGCAGGCTATATACACTGGTGCAGGGTCTGGCAGGCTATATACACTGGGGCAGGGGCTGGCTGGCTATATACACTGGGGCAGATCCTGGCTGGCTATATACTGAGGAGGCTGTGACCAATGCATTTCCCACCCTCGGCTTATACTCGAGTCAATAGGTTTTCCCGGTATTTTGTGGTAAAATTAGGGGCCTCGGCTTATACTCGGGTCGGCTTATACTCGAGTATATACGGTACATACTAAACATGATGCAAACTGTCATAATAATTTGGGAATTATTTAAGTTCTCCTTTCTGCTGGGGTGGCATTCAGTTGTATTTGATACAGTAACCTTAGAGACCTGGATGGAGTTGGTAGGGAAAAGCCGGTGGCCGACATATGAATGATGCCACATATTTCTTTAACTCCTTAAGGACACAACCATTTTTGCATTTTAATTTTTTACTCCCCACTTTCAAAATTGCAAAACTTTTTATATTTTTCTGCATGCAAAGCTGTACAAATTCCAAATGCAGTTAAATTGACAAAAAAGCACATATGCGTCTTTATCGCTTTTAATTAAAATTTTGTTGTCTTGCAAAATGGCACAAATGTGGCACTTAGGATATTTGGGCGCTATTTTCCGTTACAGGGTTCACCGACAGGAATAACAGTTTTTAAATATTGATAAATTGGGACTTTCAGCACATGTTTATAATGTTTATTGTTATATCAGTTCTATCGAAAGGGTTTGATTTAAACGTTTTTACTACTTTTGGACCCCCCTTGGGTATTTTAACCCTATGTTGTCTAATGAATCTTGTATGATACTGTATAGTAGTACATCAGGATTTTGCTCATGAACATGCCACTGGTAGATTGTAAAAAATCTTTATAAATGTTATGGCAACGGATCGTTTCTCCCCAAAAACATCATGGGGAGCGACAATCACAACCAAGATGGCAACACCCATGCGCCTTCATATGACTACGTGTTTACAGTAATGTCTTATTTTATTTGTATATGATTTGTAAAGTGCTACAGAACATATTGAAGTAACATATTGGATGTTACTTTTCTACAGATAGAAAAATGCTGCATGTGTGTTTTTATTGGTGATTATTTTTTGCCTAAGGACACCTTGAGAACCAGCTTGTTATCAGTTTTGTCTGGCAACGGCATAAAAAATTTGCTGGTTGGACACAGCTGTCCCTTTACAAGGTGAAACAAGATGCATTTTACAGTAAGGCTAAGTTCACACCTGTATTAGGGTTGTCTGTTTTAGGAGAGTATAAAAGAAACTAAAAAGGGATGGTAAACGCAAAGTCTCCCATTCACTTTCCCCATCCTCCTTGACTTCAGTGTACAGAAGGTTGCCTTCCATGACACTTCCAGCTGAATTGTGATGTGAACTGAACCTTAAAGAAAATGTGCCATCAAAATCGATAATGATAAAGCAGGGACACTAACTCATAAATCCAGGCACCGTGACTGTGGTAATCTTCTTAAATTTATAATCCATGTCCTCCTTCTATTTAAAATAAACTTTTTAAATTATGCTAAATAGTCAGGCTAAAGAGCCTGTGAAAAAGACATCACTAAGGGGCTCCATAAATACATAATTTTAAGCCAGAATTTTGCCAATGAGTCAGAAGGGCTCTGGGGGAACTGTAGCTTTTGTGAAGGAGCATTTCCCCCATCCCACTGTATGCTGAAATTTCCTCTGCTGTCATAAGATTACAGCAGACAGAGGGAGGGGTTATGGTCTAGAGGGAGCCACGGGTAGCATGGAATTTATTAATCTGTCTATGACCGACTTCTTTTGTGATTTACATTTAAAAAAACTGCATGCACAAGTTTTTAAAAAGTTTTCTGGCACTTCTATGACTAATATGACAAAAGGGTGTGGTCTATGAAAAGGGGGCTAGCTTTGAAGCAAAAAGTCACTTTTCTAGCATAAAATAAGCTAACTATTAGGAAGTGCAAAGTACAACTAGACCGTCAGATACTGCACCAGATTTAGCATCCAGCATCAGACTCTTATATGAATCTTGTGCAGTATAAGACCATCTAGTCTAACCAGCTCCAGGTTTCAGTAGGCCCCTGGGCAACAGAGCATCAATGAGCCCCTTTGCAGTGAACTCACGTGGTGGCATTAAAAATTCATAAACTAATACATGGTTTCCTTTTGTATAGCCTTATGTGGGCCCTCTTAGCAGCCCTGGGCCCCGGCACTTGCCTGAGTATGCCCAGTGCTGGCATCGGCCCTGAGTCTAACTGTGCCCTGTTTTACATTATGACACTTTTCATAAATCTGCCCCAGTGTGTATGCTGCGGATGCTAGTTTTGCTCTAGTTTTGCGCTGAAGATTGATGGGATACTAGGCACATGCCATTTCATAGTATAGTATAAAACCATTTCTATCTGGAATGAGTCATAAAACAGGTTTTCTTTAAATCCCAAAATTTGATCAGTGAAGTTAAATAGGTTGTGTACACAAAATCTTCAGAGAAAAGCAGGAACATTTGGCGCACCCCACCTGGTAGTTATCCAGTTGTTGATAGTTTTCCTCAAGTCATTTATCAATAATTAAAACACTAGTTTTTATACTTAGCAGAAGAAAATAGAGCTCCAACATTGGCTTGAAGTCTCACTCATTAGACCATGAGACTTGACAGCTCTGAACTTTTAGTGTTATTTGTTAATGAAAGCTATTAGCACTGATCTCTTTCATCTGACTTGTATTATTAGCACTAAAGTCACATAAAAGCTTTCCATGTTGAAGCGTACATTTTCAGTTTAAAGTCTGGACAAAGTTTAATGAGTGTGGGGGCTTTACCATTTAACTGGACAAGGCCTACTTTTCTATTCCTTTTGTTATAGGGAAGACTGGCTTAATCATATTAGTATAGGGCAGTGATGGCTAACCTATGGCACTGGTGCCAGAGGTGGCACTCGGAGCCCTTTCTGTGGGCACTCAGGCCATCATCAGAGAGGACTCCAGGTATCTTCCTGCATTCCCAGACAGCCCAGGACTTGCTGTGCACAGAGCTATTTTAAAGTGACAGCTGTACCTGGGACTATTTTCTGCTTTATTGGTGTCTCTCAGGGTGCTGGTATCAATGAAAACTGTGACAGAGAAGGGAGTATAGATCACAAATTACATTTCTGTGTTGGCACTTTGCGATAAATAAGTGGGTCTTTGTTGAAGTTTGGGCACTCGGTCTCTAAAAGGTTTGCCATCACTGGTATAGGGTTTTGGTGCCTCATCAAGGATATTTAATATTTAAGATTGCCTCATTTGTCTTTGAATTGATTTCTGCTTTAGACTGTGCGGCCATTAATTAGTTTATAGAAGCGCTCCCGATGGCAGTTTCTTCTGCACATCATGTACTTATGTCTGGAAGGCATTTTTTATCGGACTTACTGCATAAAGTGTTTCTCAGCTTTTATGATGGAAATGTTGCTTGTATATATGAAAAAAATAAAAACAATAGTATATATCCTCTCCATGACTCCTCATTACACTATGTGATGTTGTAGAGACATCATAGGGGATAGTATAATGACATATATCAGGTTTGGACCAATAGTGGAATATAGGAGGGATACAAGCAAATATGTTATCCAAGGTGGCATAAGGAAAAGTTTGCCTCTTTACTTTCAAGACACCTAGTGACATGTTTAGGAATAATAAGCAAACAACTGTATCTATTCCATAAGTTACACACTCCCAACTTCGTTTCAATGTTTTTGGATCTCATCATAACGTTGTAGGGGACTGGTTTGGCCAGTGGAGAAGCCTGTAGAAGAAATTAGTGGCACCTCAAGCATGACTTTTGAGAGACCTAGAGACATTATGTTCCTTTATGGGAAAAATCATACTATTGGCTATCTTACATTATCTCACAGTCAGACATTTATGTATAGGTAGCTACCTTCCAAAGTAGCACTGAGGAACATTGTGGAAAACATTTGCATATTTCACAGTTACAGCTCAGCACAGTTTCAGCTCTCTCTGTAGCTGCTATAAAAAAAAAACCTTTATACGTGACTAGAGATGAGTCAGATAAGGCACTTCGGACTCATCTCTGAAGCTCCCTGCGCCTCTGCAGTGATTCAATGAAGCCGGAATAGCACACTCTGTTTTCACTGCGCAAACACTGTACCTACAGCACATGTGCGGAGAAGCTGTGGTGTACTACAGTGGCTTCATTGTATCACTGTGCAGGTGCTACAAGCTCTGGAATGTAGTATATATATATACACACACACACACACACATTTTTTTTGTTTTTGTGGGCCAGGATGAAAAAAAAAACAATGGTCCATAAGGACCTGTGGGTTGTTTAATGTCACAAATCACGCTAACAGGTTCCCTTTGAAGAGGACCTGTCATCTGCAAAATCCCCCTAGGAGCTAAAGTAAGCAGCTCCCTAGCCCTATCCCAGTAATTGCAGTGTTACAACGCTAGCTTAATTAGAACATACCGATAAAGATAGCAAACACTGCACTGCCATAGCCCTCAAAACGCCAGACCAAGCTTACAGCGGTCTGGGGTATTCATGAGGGGGTGGTCCGACGAGGCGGTAACTGCCACGTGAAGCCTGGACCGCCTCTTCATGAATATGCTGGTCCGCTCTATTTGCTTGTTTTATCGGTATGTTCCAATAAAGGTAGTGGTGTAATACTGCTAATACTGTGTTAGGGCTAGGGAGCTGCTTACTTTAGTAAGTAAAGTTAAAGCATACTTTAGTAAGCAGCTCCTAGGGGGCTTTTGGGGGTGACAGGTCTCCATAGTGACAGGTTTCCAGTATTGTTTTTCCCTCTCCATGGCTACCACTTTGGTCATAAAGGCTATAGAGCAGTGCACTTCTCTGATATGTACTTCCCAGAAAGTAGCACAAGTTTGCTGGATATGAGTACATTCTAAAAAAAATTCCTTAACCTTGCTTTGTGTAGGAATACAAATTTAAAATGTACACTTAGCATAGAAGAAAATAGTTTCCATTACCTCCTCGGTGCATAGTTTAGAAAGACAACCAGAAGTGCATTGAGTCCTCACAGGACAGTAATCAATGGCACTACATAACTCCTGTAATAGGTCAAACTTTGGAGGAGATTAATAAAAATTTACAATCTTATTATACCTCATGCTTCATTTTTAGCCAAATTTCTAAACCCAACTTTCAATGAAAGCTATGAGAAACGAGTTATAATCAGGTCAGACACACAATATATTTTATTATTAAAGCTGATAATATATTGACTCTTCAAAATGTATCTATTGTCATAGACATATGATCGCCTTGTACAAAATTTGTGTAGTATTTGATGGAAGTGTAGGCTAGAGAAGAACCATACACAGAACAGTTGCTGTTAAATCAGATGAATTGCAATACATTGTGAAGTGCCATACTTTGATCTACACATTTCAGATATCCACTTACATTCAGTAGCTTTGAAATTGATACATTACTGCATCCAGCAAGTGTTCATTACTGCTTTTCACACATAGTGCTGGGAAATGTTAGCAAACAAAGGACATACAAACCATGAGATGTAGGGGTGAGTGACGGGAACACAGTAGCATTAAGTAGTAAGAAAAGGACCACAGGCAGGACCTACAGCTGGAGTCACCTGGTTTACTGGCATGTTCTGTTCCTGACATAGTTATTCCTTGTCCATGGGCTATGTCTTGTAGCAGTTGAGCTCTATTAAGAACCTATGAGGCAAGACCTGACACCACTTCTAATATTTTTGTTTTAGTGAATATGTACCAAATTTTGAAACCTGTACATAACCCCCCTCACATGTTCTTGCACCAAAAACAACTGTACTTATTTTTTAGGTACAGAAAACACAGGCACAATAATGTTCCCCAAATGTGGCCTCAAATGTAATAAATCAACCTAAACTTAACACCTGTGACCTCTACTAATTCCCCCTCAATGTGACCTGCACTGAATAATGCGCCCTGATAGTGGCCCCTTTCTAAGCCCACTGAAAGGAGCCACCACACTAAATAATGCCCTCACCACTAAACTATAACCTCATACTGCACAGCCACCCTTAGTCTCCTCACAGCCCCCCCCCCCAAACCCCAGTTATGTCCTCACAGCCCCCCCCCCAACATTCTCCTTGAAAGCCCCCACAATCCATCAGTTATGTACTCACAGCCCCACATATTCTCTTCACCTCCCCCACAGTCCCCAGTTATGTACTAACAGTCCCCCAATTATGTCCTCACAGCCCCCCACAATCCCCCAGTTATGTTCTCACAGCCCCACTTAGTCTCCTTACCTCCCCCACAGTTCCTCATTTATGTCCTCCCAGCCCCCCACAGTCCCCCAGTTTTGTCCTCCCAGCCCCCCACAGTTATGTTCTCTCAGCTCTCTGAAGTGGGGCACGGTGCTTACAGCTCCATGCTTCACTACAGTACCCACATTGTAAATACAGTGGGTGAGATATATCAGAAGTGTTTGAGAGCAAAACTGCTCTAGTTGCCCATGGAAATCAATCAGAACTCAGAATTTTCCCACAGCTGTTTATAAAACTAAAGCTGAGCTCTGATTGGTTTTCATTGGCAGCTAGAACAGTTCTACCTCAGACATTTAACTTTTTATACTTTGGTGTACAGAGTTGTGTTAGGTGTCATTTTTTGCAAGAACAGCAACATGATGTTTCATTGCTACGATTTTGAGGACTGTAGGACCTTTTCATTACTTTTGAAGGATTGGCCATTTTATGACGCAGTGACACCCAACATGCTTGTGATTTTACTTGTTTATTTATCTTTATATCAGTTGTAGGGAAAGGGGATGATTTGAACTTTTTCGTTTTATTCATTTTATTAAAACTTTTTTATTTCATTTGTTAACTTTAACCCTAGGTTGTCTGAATAATCCTACCATATACAGATTGTCGCACCCCAATGAAAACAAAGATGGTGGATTAAAAAAAGGTTAACACCCGCGATTGGTGCTAGCAGAGGGTGTTTGCTGCAATATGAAGCAAACCCGTGTCTCTGAGAAGAAGGCTTTCTCTGTGAGCCCTCTCACATTTTTATCTAGTGATATATATATATGACTGTGATAATCTTCTTATATTTGTTATGCATGGCCACCTTCCTTTTAAAATCAAAATTATGCTAATGAATCCGATTGGCAACCCTAGCCTCTCTGTGATCTGGTTTTACAGTCTCATCCCTCTAACCCCCTCCTCAGCTATCTGACAGCCTGTAAAGCCTGATCACAAAGAGACTAGGGTAGCCATTCAGGCTCAGTATCTGCTTGCAGTGCAGCTAAGAATATTGTCTGTGTTAAAAGCCAATCAGTGTAGTTACTGCAGTCAGCAAAAATAGTCAGCAAAAATTGTGCAAATTTGGATTTGGGCAATTTGTGAGACACAAGTTACTGCTTTTACTCCGAAAAGTTGCATAGCGAATTCAATGCAATATTTGGGCGCACAGAAAAATCTGCCCTAGTGTTCACAGAAATCTACCATCAAAATCAACTTGATAAACCAGGGACACTGACTGTGGTTATCTTCTTATATATTTGTTACCCATGACCTCCTTCTTTCTAAAATCAACTTTTAATTATGCTTATGAGTCTAAAAGGCTCCTGAGGTATTTCCAGAGCCTCCCACTGTCTGCTTAAATAATGAAGAAATGCATGTTTATTTATGCTGTTTTGTTGATTTTTAATTGTTTGTATCTAGAGATTTCCATTTTGTGTAAATGATTATTCCACAATAAATGCCATAGAAATTGCTTTCAAACTGTTTAGATGTCATCCATGTTTTCGGCAGGAAATAGTGGTACAAGCTGTAACATTGATGACAGCGGTTGTGATGTGCCCACAGTTACTTGGCATCTAATTCTCCCTGCTACTGTGGCATGACAAGCAATCTGCCTTCTTGAACTTTTTAGATCATCCCCACTGTCTTGGGCATGACATTTCCCTCACTGCTTGCTATAGCGAACACATAAATAAAAATAAGTGCCTATATCACAACTTCCTACTCCATCAAAATAGTTTCAGACCTAATTCTGTCCCTTGTAACTATACAAGAGTGTTGCAGACCTCCCCAACAAAGATGTCATTTTCTATTAAATGTGCTTTTATATAGCCTCATTAATGTGCTGAAGCAAGTGTGCCCTGGGGATAATTTCAGACAGCTTCATTGTTGTGCTAAAATTAGAATGCCCTAAAAACTACAGCGGGATAAAAATGTCACTTCTGCTTCAAAGATCACATCCAGCTCTAGCACTGGATTCTATTACATGAACACTGACTCTGTTGGTTCTGAAGGGATTGTTTTGTTCACCTAATCTGTGGAATATACTTCATGTCTTCTGGGTTTGATCTGTTACATGATCCGAGCTTCCTCTAAATAGAAACACCTGCTCACATGGAACCTTTTATTTCTACCCTGTTTACATCCTCTCTTTGGTTACTTTACATCTAGTATTTACTGCAGAATTATGACCAGGATCCTTGGAATGAAACCAATCCTACGTTCATTCATTGCTCTAAGATCTATGATTGTGGTCATTAAAGGGATAAGCACTCAGTTACACGACCCAACGTTGGGGTCAGATTAGCACCAGTTGACCATAAGACACAGCACTAGTTGTTCCAGCCGATTCAAGTTACAAGGAGGATAACAATCCCCCCAAAAGTCCAATTACACAGGGCAATTTGCTACAAAAGAGATAAGGATAGGGAACATGGGTTAATTATCGGGACAATGTTTTCCTATGATATTTATATTGCTGATCAGCCCATAATATTTGGACTAATTTTCCATCTAGTGGATATGCAATGTCTGAATTAAAAGGGGCACTGTCTCCAAATTATTTTTTCAGCTAGAGGAAAGATTTGTCTAAGTGTGTCCACAATACTGCACATAACATCGTACTGTACATTGGCTGTTTAATTCATTCAGGGTACAGAGATTTTTATATATTTAGCTATACGTGGAAAAATTGTTTGAACAAAGAATAACTTATACCCACCAGTATAATCCCTAGTGGTGATAACATACTTTGCGTCCTGTATTCAAATTACCATTGCTTTAGCGGTCAAGTACTATGTATACTGAATTGCACACAGGTTTTTGGCACACGCAATCGGATTTTGGCGCATCAGCTTTCATGTGACACAAATTGGGTGCCATGGCCGTCGGACAACCCGACTGATTCGGACAAACCGCGGAATTTAAAATTCAAATTGTGTCGCAAGACATGCACTCACATACACCAGGAAGAAGATGGTGAACTCCGGCGGACCTGAGCGAGGAAGCAACACATGCAGGAAATTGGACGCCCGATCTTAGTGAATCGTGGCAGCTCTGAATCCTCGTCGGACAATGCACCTTGGGGATCGCGACGGGACGGGTAAGTAAATGTCCCCCATAGACTCCTATTGCCTTCTGTGATCTGCATCAGTGAAAAAAAAGTCATGTTTCATAATTTTTTCGACGGTAACAGATCAGTGAAAATACAAGCCAATGTGAGAACACCCATGGAAATCAACGGTTTTGTGAGGCATCCGTGGAAATTGCTGAACCACAGATGTGAAAAACAATGCCAATGTGAAAAAGACCCTTAATGAGAGTAATGATATCATTGGTAGAGGTCACTAGAGCAGTGATGATGGAGTAGCAGGACTTATCACATATCTTTATTTTATTTTGGTTACGCTACTATAGTGAGTGAAGGCAGGAGGAGAGTGTCATGTGACTACCCTGTCTTGCAACCCAACTGACCTTGCAGTAGGCCTTTTTCACACGGGCTTTCTGGGGATGTAGCTGGATATACATCCCTATAGACGCCTATAGTGCCTGGCGGCTCATGTATGGCAACGTACCGTGCATAGGGAAAAGATAGAGAATAATCTATCTTTCCCTTTGTTTAAGGACGGGTGCAGTGAATAGCTATACAGAGGGGAGGGGTGAGCAGTTACATCTAGTGTGAAAGTAGCCTTATAGTTGTGTCTCTGCAGTAAAAGTGGCTGTGAAAACTATAAATTGCAACAAAATTTTATCAGATTCCATCCTTTTGGACATCCCAAAGAAGCTTTGGAGGAATGGGGAAGGGAAGATTTTCATATGATGATGTGGAAGCAGCAGTGTATCAGCGGCTACACACTCCACAGAGTACATATTTTTAATTTTAGGGGGAAATACATCTTAAATGAATGTCACAATGTAGAAATGTTATGTAATTTTTAAGTTCTAAAAAGTCGAGTTGCCTATTTTTTACAGCCCTAAGAGATTTAACCAGATTTTGTTCTGCTATACATAGTTGTACAATAAACCAACGACTGATAAGGGCCTCATCCTCTGTTGCCTTCATATAATACAACAGCTTTAGTCCGTGGAAGCAGATTCTCATTATTACTAACCACCTTGTGCATGCTCTATAACATCTCATCACACAAGGGAGCAAGAATGAATGCAAAGTCCCTGGTTAATTTAGAATATCTGACACCAATCACAATACATTATGCAACAAAGAAATTGTAGTGATTTCTTTCATTGCATTAACTCATGAAAAATGGTGGCCTTTATTGTATCTGCAGTTAGTATTAATGAAATGCAGATGAGCTCATTATACCCTAAATATATTCATTTTCTATTCATTAATCTGTGGAAATGTTAGCACTGAGCGAGAATGGAAAATGATGTAATGTCTACACCTACTATTAGCCTCAATCAATCCAACTTGATAGTAAGAGAGTTGAAAAATGGACCCAAAACATGAAAGATGTGTTCATAAGTTCCTCACTAGTGTTCTATTAGACGTTTCTGGAAGCTCCAACATCTGGACATATAACTTTCTATGGGAGTAATTATCGAAATACATGCATTATGAATGGTCACATATTAAATAACACTTCTCATTGCTTTTACCCTCAATCTGACAGTTTCATTTTCACAAATGATATTGATTGCATTATTCTGACAATATTGTGCCGTGCCTTATGCTGAATCCTGTAAATTGGAGGTTTTTCAGCCTCTACTTACAGAATGCCAGGACATAGAAAATAATTCTGAATCTCTGGTGCCAAGTCAGCCAAAGGAGATGCAGACAACCTCTTTAACAGCTCAAAGGAGTTTTATTTTGGAAAAAAAAAATTGCAACAGTAAAGACTGCACCAAATTAAAAAGGAATCAGTAATAGTTGAATGCCCCATTCCTTGTGACTGGCTACAGCTGTTGCTTGTTGGCAACGTGTTTCATTGTTGCAGCCGGATGATTAAACTCTGGCATTGAGCACCACTACTGTGGGGGGATCTAATAGTTGTAATGGACAGAGCTAAATCAATCCCATATACAACCAGAAAAGGGTAATGCATACAAGAAGATGTGAAATCCATATTTTAGGTGAAGTGACTTTACAGACCATAGTATACAACACCCCTCTTTGTTGTACTTCTGTCAATTCTTATGGATTTCAATGCTCTGCCATATTTTTTTAAAAATACTTTATTTTCAGTTTTCAAGAACATAACTGTACAAAAAGGCAATACATCCACCTTAGGGAAGTACACGGTACACTCATAGAATATGGACAATCAGCACAAAAATATGAAAATTGGATAATTACATTAGCCAGTTATGCAAAAACAGAGAGAAATTCGTCCAAGTAAAGGGCATCCCTTCCCTTAGACGCTCACACAACCATTCAGACAACATACAAGTGGAGATATTGCTCCTCCCCACTTAAAGCAGCCCTGACTGCTTCGAGTGGGGAGGTCCGGAGTACCTCTAGTAGTTTGAGTTAGTTTATAAACTCAAAGTACCGCATAAATCAGCAAGATCCATTTGGCCGAAGTGGGGAGCATGGGAGACTTCCAATTCAGCAAAATAACCTTCCTACCATAGAACATTTGCAATCTGAACAGAGTCCTCTCAAATTTAGCCTGAAGATGGTCCCTTACCAGGTTCGGGAAGAATGCAAATATCTTTTCCAAGGTGTCCAAGGTAACACCTTAACACCAAGTAAGACCTAAAAGAAGTCTAAAAACATGATGTGGGATTGAGCCAAACTTTTATATCTATTCCAGAAAGAACAGACTCGCAACTGTAGACAGCACTGTTTCGACCATTCGAATAGTTACCCACTATATAGTAGCTTTTTGCAGAGAATATTTCTCCTTCATGTGATATGCGTAAAGTCCTAAAGATACAATAGGTTCCCTTGCCATATTATGAAATGGTGACAAGTAGTGGATTTCACTTGTACATGAATAATGCAGGGACCATGGGCAAGGTTTTCCATCTAGGGGATCAATGTGTTCTATTACTTGGTTGCGTCTGGAGAGTATTTGTAGGTTGCTGGACTCTCCGTCATTGAGGAGATGTCAACTCGTGTATGTTTCTTTGTTCAAAAATGGAAAATGTAAGGCTTTGATTTTCTATGCCTTAATAAAAAGGCTCTGATTTTAATGATTTTATTACTAACTATTTTCACCTTTATCTTTTTTTCCTGCATTTTCTGCTTCTCTCGAGTCTGTTGAAAGCTGCTCAGTCACCTTGTGGGCAGTCTCCCGGATTACGTAGATTTGTGTGTCCTGTCCTGGGTACTTTGGCTGCTGTGCTCTATAATTTGTGTGTTGCCCCTAAACACCTCATAAATCTGTTTTTTATTAGCATCTTCTGATTGGTATTTCAAGGTTGTTTCTACCTAAGTGAATACCTCAGAGAGAAAGGTTCCTTGTGGAGGAAGTAAATCAATGCAATTTACTTACGTGCTATGATTTGTGGGGTGAAAGCCTAGCTTTCACATCCACAGAAAAGAAAAGCTATTTCATGTTGCTTAGAGTAGCTGCTTGATGCAGTCATTCTGGAAATAGATTGCATTTTTTCTATTTTTTCTCTTGTTTCTTCAGTGTGGAATTATAGCTTGTGAGAGATGACAAATTGACAGCTCTAGAAAGTGCAGCCATCAGTCATACACTAGTCTGCCGCCGCAGAATTACTAGCTTTACTCTCTCAGGTGTATGCAGTATGATCCTGCAGATATCATCCAGTACAATATATTGCCTCATTTTATATATGCAGCCCCCATGTGCCGCACAATGTTGTAGAACAATGTTCCTTTCATACATTTATTAATCATGTAGTTTTATGACATTCCACCTTTACTTGTTTTTTATTGGGGAAGTGAGATAGTATAGAGTTGAAGGATGTCGGAAGGCTGTAGTGGGCATGGAATGGCACATGGCTACAAGTAAAAACAGGACTGTATAGGGCATTTTATAAGAATTCTAGATATGCCTCAGATGAGCCTATGGGTGCCCAAGCCATGCCTGCCTGCATTCCCATTTTTTGCATTCCTTCTTTCCATGGGGGAGGGGGGGGGGGTAAGTTAGTGCATAAAGGGATATTGCAGGGGATTGTAGAGAGAATAAAACTAGAGCACCAATTAGCACTTGCATACCCCTAGTACAAAAATCTAATTTGAGAAAGAGAGGAACTCATTAATATATACATATGATTAATATATCCATATGTGAGAATCCTGCTTGTACCTACCACTCACATTAGGGAATTTTACCATGAGTTGGCACATTGTGTACAAGGCATGATATTCCCATGCAGGATGCGTATATGTGATAAGAGACAATGGAAGAATACCTATAATTCTGCTATAATATGGCCTCAGCCAGCCCCATGTAGATGCATGGCAACCTCATTTTCATAGGTTACAAGACTAACCCTAAAATTACAGACCTTTCACCTCCTTGTAGAGAATAATTGGGTTTTTTAAAATTTCAGCTGCCATCAGAAGATCCAGAAATCTATGAAAACTCGTCACAATGTCTGTCACTGATGGTCCAACTCTATGGTGGAGAGAACCAAGATAGCATGACCCCAGATAACATGGAAAGCTTTGCTCAAGTTCTGGTGTCCCGGAGAGAACCAAAACAGCAGAAACTCCTTCTGAGAGTAATAAAGAGACTGGTGAGTCAATGGAACATCTATGTACTATCTACCGGCTTCTTCTGCATGAAAAGCAGGTATTGTCACCCATGATAACACCTTTGAAAACTTGTCCACAGTAACACAGAATATTCAATACCAGGCACATTCAGTTCCTTTCAGAGGGCTTTGTATTACTTTGCACAGCATATTCTAGAAACACATGTAAAGAAGATTTATATCTTGTCTTCATAGAAATACAGAAATATTTTAGAGAAAATAGTAGAAAACAAATGATAACTTTCACTTACTCCAGCATCTAAAGGTTTACAAACAGGAATTCCTTGAATATATAGAAACAGAATAATTAATTCTAATGATCTCTTTTGTCACCAAAAACTTGAGCAAAAAGCTAAATGGCCATAAACTGTCTATTCTTACATCTTCCCTATAGATCCTAGCAACATCTGGACTAGCAGAAACTGT
The DNA here is from genome assembly GCA_019512145.1 of Engystomops pustulosus. Taxonomy (NCBI): domain Eukaryota; kingdom Metazoa; phylum Chordata; class Amphibia; order Anura; family Leptodactylidae; genus Engystomops; species Engystomops pustulosus. Next base: position 154,926,478 of record CM033645.1, on the reverse strand, counting down.
AAGATATCTTAAAGGAGACTTTTTAATGTTAGTAGATAGACGCATGCACCTTGTGTCAATGGCTTATATAAATTAAATGGACTTTTATGCCACTAAACTACCACCCCCTGAGGTAAGGAATGATACAATTGTTACTGAAAGTGTCCAACCCCCTTTACATTTTTACTCTTTGTTTCAGTGCTGCCAATATTTTGCTAATTTATTAAAAAAAGAAAAACTGAAATATTACATGGTCTTCAGACCCTTTGCTCGATATTGAGTAGAAGCATCATGAGTCTTCTTGGGAATGATGAAACAAGTTTTTCACTTGGGGATTTGGGGATCCTCTGCCGTTCTTCCTTGCAGATCCTCTCCAGTTCTCTCAGGTTGAATGATGAACGCTGGTGGAAGCCATTTTCAAGTCTCTCCAGAGATTGTCAATTGGGTTTAGGTCAGGACTCTGGCTGGACCTGTCAAGAATGGTGACAGAGTTTCATAGTTTCATAGTTTATACGGTTGAAAAAAGACACTTGTCCATCAAGTTCAACCAAGGAAGGGAAGGGATTGGATGAGGAAGGGATTTAGGGGAAACAATCCTATATAACATAACCATCAATGTTATTTAGGTGTAAAAAGGCATCTAGACCCTTCTTGAAGCTCTCTGCTGTCCCTGCTGTGGCCAGCGCCTGAGGCAGGCTATTCCACAGATTGACAGTTCTCATAGTAAAAAAGCCCTGTCGCTTCTGGTGATTAAACCTTGTTTTCTCCAAACGGAGACAGTGCCCCCTCGTCTTTTGATTTGATCTAATCTGAAACAACTTACCACCATATTTTTTGTATGGACCATTCATATATTTAAATAAATTAATCATGTCCCCTCGTAGTCGTCTCTTTTCCAGACTAAATAAATCTAGTTGTTTTAATCTTTCCTCATAACTAAGACCCTCCATACCCCTTATCATTTTTGTGGCTCTACGTTGAACCCTCTCGAGCTCCAGGGCATCCTTTTTATGGACCGGTGCCCAGAACTGAACAGCATATTCCAGGTGTGGCCGAACCAATGCTTTGTATAGTGGTAATATTACATCCCTATCACGAGAGTCCATTCCACTTTTGATACATGACAAGATCCTACTAGCTTTAGAGGCAGCTGATTGACATTGCATGCTGTTATTCAATTTATGATCTACTAGTACCCCCAGGTCCCTCTCAACAAGGGACTCTCCCAGATTTACTCCCCCAAGGACATATTTTGCCTTTGGATTATTGGCCCCCAGGTGCATAACCTTACATTTATCCACATTAAACCTCATTTGCCAAGTGGATGACCAAACATTCAGTCTGTCCAAGTCACCCTGCAGCCTATGAGCATCCTCCATAGACTGTATTACACTACACAGTTTGGTGTCATCTGCAAAAATAGACACGGTGCTATTAATTCCTACCTCTATATCATTAATAAATATATTAAAAAGTAGTGGACCAAGCACAGAACCCTGAGGTACACCACTCATAACTGGTGACCATTCCGAGTATGAATCATTGACCACAACTCTCTGGATACGATCCTTCAGCCAGTTTTCAATCCAATTGCAAATGATTTCTGCCAAACCAATAGCCCTAATTTTACCCATCAGGCGTCTATGAGGGACAGTGTCAAATGCCTTTGCAAAGTCCACGAACACAATATCCACAGCTGCTCCTCCATCCAGACATCTGCTCACCTCTTCATAAAAGCAGATAAGGTTAGTTTGACAACTTCTATTCTTAGTAAACCCATGCTGGCTATCACTTATTATTCTATTTGATGTCACATACTCCAGTATGTAGTCTTTTACTAACCCTTCCAATACTTTCCCCACAATGGAAGTTAAGCTTACAGGCCTGTAATTGCCTGGCGAAGTTCTAGAGCCCTTTTTATATATTGGCACCACATTTGCCTTGCGCCAGTCACTTGGCACCACACCAGACATTACGGAATCCCTGAAGATGTTAGACAGTGGTACAGCAATAACAGAACTGAGTTCTTTAAGAACTCTGGGGTGTAACCCATCTGGTCCAGGAGCTTTGTACATATTGATTTTATTGAGCTTAGATTGGATAATGTCTACATTTAGCCAGTCTAGTATATCACAGGGTGCATGACCCGCACTGGCACCACCCAAGTCAGAAGTGCTCTCTTCTATTGTATAAACGGAGCTAAAAAACCTATTAAGTAACTCCGCCTTCTCTTGGTCTCCAGTCACCGATGCCCCATTTTCAGAATAAAGGGGTCCAACCTGTTCTGACCCAATTTTTTTTGCATTGATATACCTAAAAAATTTCTTGGGATTTGTTTTGCTATCTTTAGCCACCTGTCTTTCATTTTGTATTTTGGCTGATTTGATTTCCTTCTTACAGATTTTGGTAAGTTTTTTGTAAGTATTGAAAGCCTCTGGTGACCCGTCAGATTTGTATTTTTTAAATGCCCTCTTTTTCTCATTAATTGCCCTTTTAACTGTAGCTGTAAGCCACAAGGGGTATAATCTAGCCCGTCTATACTTGTTGCCTATTGGAATGAATTTAGAAGTATAAAAACCCAGGATAGATTTGAATTTCTCCCATTTAACATTAGTATCACCATGTGACAGTATCTGATCCCAGTCTATATCCTGTATTGCAGCCCTGAATTCTTGGAAATTAGCCCTCTTAAAATTCAAAGTTTTCGATTTTCCTACCTGTTTCTGCTTTTTAAAGTTTAAGAGGAAAATAATTATATTATGATCGCTGTTCCCAAGGGGTTCCCGGATACTGACATTTTGGACAATCTCCTCATTGTTAGAAATCACAAGGTCCAACAATGCGTCACCTCTTGTGGGATCTTCTACAATCTGCACCATAAAATTATCCTGAAGAATGTTCATAAAATGTCTCCCCTTCATAGATGAAGACGAGCCCTGACCCCAATTTATATTTGGAAAGTTAAAGTCTCCCATTATCACTACGGTCCCCTCCTGTGCAGCCCGCTCCATCTGTTTATGTAGGTGACCCTCTATTTCCTCAGAGATGTTAGGGGGTCTATAAATTACACCAAAAATAATTTTTTCAAAGCTCTCTTGGCTTTGAATTTCAACCCACAAAGTTTCAGCCTCCTCACACTCTGAGACCACTGACTCATTCACAATCGCTTTTAAGTCTCTTCTGACATACAGACATACACCACCTCCCCTCCTATTTGCCCTGTCTTTCCGAAAGAGTGTAAAACCTTGAATATTAACAACCCAATCATGCGATGCATCAAGCCATGTCTCTACTACACCAACAACATCTAACTGTTCCTCTAATATCAGAGCCTCAAGCTCGCCCATTTTGCCTGTGATACTTCTGGCATTTGTGAACATACACTTTAATTTTCCACAGTTATTTATCTGATTTAAAGTAATTTTACTGGCACATATATCCTCACCACTGTTCTGTAACTTGTGGATCTCCTTATCCACTGCCTTAGGCCCCCATACACCGCCCACCTCACCACCCACCAACATAACCTGCCCCCTCTCTGACCTGTCTACCCCTTCAGTGTCTTCCTTTTCCTCCTCCCCCGAACCTAGTTTAAATACTCCGCCACCCCTGCCAGGATCTTCTCCCCCAGCACAGCAGCCCCCCTTCCACTTAGGTGCAAGTTATCTGCAGAAAACAGCTTGTACCCCAGTGAAAAGTCAGCCCAATGCTCTAGGAACCCAAATCCCTCTGCTGTACACCAGGATCTGAGCCATGCATTTAACTCCCTGAGCTCCCGCTGTCTGCTCTGTGTAGCGCATGGCACAGGTAGGATTCCGGAGAATACTACCTTGGAGGTCCTTTCCTTAAGCTTTGAACCTAGTTCTTTAAAATTATTCTTCAGGCTCCTCCACCTACCATCTATTCTGTCATTGGTACCAACATGGACCACGACAGCTGGGTCATCCCCAGCCCCTCCCAGTAATTTATCCACCCTTTCCACCACATGCCGAACCCTGGCACCAGGGAGACAGCAAACCATTCGGTTGAGGCGGTCTTGGCGACAAATTATTCTATCCGTCTTCCTGATTATAGAGTCCCCTACAACCACTAGCTGCCTTGGCTTGCCTGCACTCCCATCCACCCTACTACTAGCTGGTCTGCTCCCCCGGCTGTGAGGGAGAGCAGGATCCGCTAGGGCTGCCATTTCTGACACTGACGTCCTTACATCACTGCACAATTTTGCAATTTTGCTTGGATGTTCAGAGTCAGAGTTGGCCTTCCTTTTCTTTGACCCCTTCCTACCCCCTCTAGTTACAGTAACCCAGCTACCCACCTGGTCCTGCTGGCTTTCCTCTCCACCCTCCACTTCTACCCCGCTTATTGCTTGCTCAGTGAGCAGCATACTCCTCTCAAGATTGTCAATTGCTCGCAGCCGTGCAATATCTTCCTCCAGATCTCTAACACGAGCTTCCAGTAGAAAAATATGGGCACATCTGTCACAGCGGTATTCGCCCTCGAACTCCTGCTCCAGCAGTGTATACATGCGGCAGAGTGTGCACTGGAGCATACCACCAATCTTGCTAGCCATATCCTAGTAACAAAACTGTGATGAGTATATAAATCAAGAGATATAAAATGTAGGTTACTTACAGTTCTGTGGACTTCTCTTTTTCAAACTCCGCTTTTTTCAACTCACTTAAGTTCACTAGCCACTTGAAATGGGAAATCACAAGCCAAAACTGAGCGGCTCAAAAGTGAGTTGCTAGACCTTAAGTTATCAGTGGTAACACTAATCCCTCCTCCCCAATTAGCAGACGCAGGCAAAGAAGGAAAAAAAAAAACCTCTATTTCATTGTGACGCTAAGAAAGTGGCCGTGCTATTTACCTATATACTACTCAGTCCACAATCACCCAAACAAAACACAGATTCACTCTTAACACGCACAAAACTCCGCGTTTTTCAACTCACTTTAATTTCACTAGCCACTTAAATCACAAGCCAAAACTGAGCGACTCACAATTTGAGTGCTTACCTTAAGTTTATCTGGTGTGAAACACTAAGCCCTCCTCCCAATGAGGCAGACCAGCATAGAAAGGAAAAAAAAAAAAAAAATCTATTTCCATGTTTGACACGAAGAAAAGTGCACTCGATTACCTTATACGCGGTCACAATCACCCAACACAGAGTCACTCTTAACCCACACAAACTCCGCTTTTTTCAACTCACGTAAGGGCACTAGCCACTTGAAATCACAAGCCAAACGATGCGAGCTCAAAAGTCGTTGCCCTAGACCTAGTTATCAGGTGTGACACTAAGAACCCTCCCCCAATATCAGACATGCAAAGAAAGGAAAAAAAAAAAAAAAATCTATTTAATTGTGACACTAGAAAAGTGCCGTCTAGTCCCTATATACGTCCTCAGTCCACAATCACCCAAACAACAGATCACTCTTAAACACTACAAACGTCCGCTTTTTTTCAACTCAATATTCCTACTAGGCCACTTATATCACAATCCCAAATGAGCGGCTGCAAAAAGTGATTGCTAGAAGCTTAATGTTATCAGGTGGAACACAATTCCCTCCTCCCATTAGCAGACAGTCAAAGAAAGGAAAAAAAAAAAAACATCTATTTAAATTGTTACATAAGTAAAGTGCCTTGCTAATCCTATCTACTCAGTCCACATGCCCAAAACAACAGATTGCATAGCTGTAACACCACCAAACTCCGCTTTTTTCAAACTACTTAAGTGCACTAGCCACCTCAGGAAATCACAAGCCAATGATGCGAGCTCAAACGATGAGTTGCTGAGAACTTAATTTATCAGGTGTGAACACTAATCCCCCTCCCAATTAGCAGACCAGGCACAGTAAAGAAAAAAACACAAAAAAATCTATTAAAATTGTGACCAAGAAAAGTGCCTTGAGCTATTACCTATAACTTCAGTCCACAACACCCAACCAACGATTCACTCTTACACACACAACTATACCAACTCCGCTTTTTTCAATCACTTAGTTCACTAGTCCCTTGTAAATCACAACCAAACTGAGCGAGCTCAAATAGTCTAAACCTTAATTAGTAATCAGGTGAACACTAATCCCTCCTCCCAATTAGCAGGGCCAGGCAAAGAAAGGAAAAAAAAAAAAAATCCTCTTGAAATTGTGACACTAGATAAAGTGCCTGCTATACACTTATTACTCAGTCCACAATCACCCAACACCACAGATTCACTCTTAACACACACAAAACCGCTTTGGCAATCTCACTAAGTTCACTAGCCACTTGAAATCACTAAGCACAAACGCGAGCGAGCCAAGAGTGGTGCTCAACCTTATTATCAGGTTGAACACTATCCCTCCTCCCATAGTCAGACCAGGCAAAGAAAGGAGAAAAAAAAACAAAAATCTATTTAATTGTGACACTAATAAAAGTGCCTTGCTAGTACCTGAGTACCAGGTCCACACACTCAAACAACAGAGTCATCTGAAAACCCACACAAAACTCCGCTTTTTTCAACCACTTCAGGTTCACTAGCCACTTGAAATCAACAACCAAAATACTGCGCGAGCTCAAAAGTGAGTGGGCTAGACCTTAATTTATCAGGTGTTGACACTCTTAACCCTCCTCCATGAGAGACCGGCAAAGAAAGGAAAAAAACAAAAAAATCTATTTAAATTTGTGAACACTAAGAGAAAATGCTTGCTATACCTATAGACTCAGTACCACAATCACCCAAACACGATTCACTCTTAAACACACACAAACTCCGCTTTTTTCAACTCACTTAAGTTCACTAGCACTTGAACTCACCAGCCCAAAACTGATCGACGTCAAAAGTGAGTTGCTAGAAACCTTAATTGATCAGGTGTGAACACTAATCCCTCCCCAATTAGCCAGACCAGGCAAAGAAAGGAAAAAAAAAAAAATCATTTAAATTGTGACACTCTAGAAAAGTGCCTTGCTATACTATATATCTCTTCCACAATCACCCAACAACGATCACTGCTGACACACACCAAAACTCCCGCGTTGCAACTCACTAAGTTCACTGCCCTTGAAACCAAGCCCAAACTGATGCGGAGTCACAATGAGTTGCTAGAGACCCCCCATTAATTTTATCAGGTGTTGAACACTAATCCCTCCTCCCAATAGCAGACCAGGACAAGACAAGGGAAAAAAAAAAACAACAATCTATTAAATTGTGACACTAAGAAAGTGCTTGCTATTACTATATAATCAGTCCACAATCACCCCAACAAAGATTCACTCTTAATAACACACACAAAACTCCGCTTTTTTCAACTCACTTAATTTCACTAGCCATTGACATCACCAAGCCAAAAACTGAGCGAGCTTCAAAAGTGAGTTGCTAGCCTTCATTTACAGGTGTGAACACTAATCCCTCCTCCCAATTACGGACCCCAAAGAAGGAAAAAAAAAAAAAAAAAAGACTATTTAAATGTGACACTAAAAAAGTGCCTTGCTATTACCTATATCTCGTCCACATCACCCAAACAACAGATTCACTCTACACACACAAAACTCCGCTTTTTTCACTCACTTAAGTTCACTAGCCACTTGAAATCACAGCCAAAACTGAGCGAGCTCAAAAGTGAGTTGCTAGACCTTATTTATCAGGTGTGAAACACTACTCCCTCCCCCAATGTAGCAGACCAGGCAAGAGAAAAAAAAAAAAAAAATCGATTTTAAATTGTGACCCTAAGAAAAGTGCCTTGCTATTACCTATATACTAGTCCCACAATCACCCAAACAACAATCACTCTTAACACCACAAAACTCCGCTTTTTCAACTCACTTAAGTTCACTAGCACTTGAAATCACAAGCCACCTGAGCGAGCTCAAAGTGAGTTTTGCTAGACCTTAATTTATCAGGTGAAACTAATAATCCCTCCTCCAATTAGCAGACCAGGCAAAGAAAGGAAAAAAAAAAAAAAATCTATTAAATTGTGACACTAAGAAAGTGCCTTGCTATTAACTATAATACTCAGTCCACAAGCACCACAAGCCAGCATATTCACGCTTAACACACACAAACACTCCGCTTTTTCAACTCACTTAATTTCACTACCACTGAAATCACACCAATTAACTGAGCGAGCTCAAAAGTGAGTTGCTATACTTATTTATTCGTGGAACCTACAATCCCTCCTCCCATATTAAAGCAGCCAGGCAAAGAAAGGAAAAAAAAAAAAGTTAAAGTGAACTAAGAAAATGCCTTGCATATTTCCCTATACTCAGTCCCACATCTCCCAAACAACAGATTCCTCTCTAACACACACAAAACACTCTCTCTCCGCTTTTTTCAACTCACTTAGTTCACTAGCCACTTGAAATCACAAGCCAAATGAGCGAGCTCAAAGTGAGTTGGCTAGACCTTATTTATAGTGTAACACAACCCTAATCCCTCCCCAATTAGCAGACCAGGCAAAGAAAGGAAAAAAAAAAAAAATCTATTTAAATTGTGACACTCATAACAGTCTGCTATTACCTATATACTCAGTCCACATCACCCAAACAACAGATTCACTCTTAACACACACAAAACTCCGCTTTTTCAACTCACTTAGTTCACATAGCCACGTTAATCCAAGCCAAAACGAGCGGCTCAAAAGTGAGTTGCTAGACCTTAATTTATATCGTGACACTAATCCTCCTCCCAATTAGCAGACCAGGCAAAGAAGGGAAACAAAAAAAAATTATTAAATTGTGACACTAAGAAAAGGCCTTGCTATTACCTATATACTCAGTCCACATACCCAACAACAGATTCATCTTAACACACAAACTCCGCTTTTTTCAACTCACTTAAGTTCACTAGCCACTTGAAATCACAAGCCAAACTGAGCGAGCTCAAAGTGATTGCTAACCTTAATGTTATCAGGTGGAACACATAATCCCTCCCCCAATTAGCAGACCAGGCAAAGAAAGGAAAAAAAAAATCTATTAATTGTGACACTAAGAAAGTGTCCTGACCTATATACTCAGTCCACAATCACCCAAACACAGATTCACTCTTAACACACACAAAACTCCGCTTTTTTCAACTCACTTAAGTTCACTAGCCACTGAAATCACAAGCAAAACGAGCAGAGGAAGGGATCTGTGTGTATGTTGTGCTAGTGTGACTGTCCTGACTAGCAGGATTGACACTTTCTGTGTGGCAAGCTAGCCCTGCTCGTTAGATGCAGCCTTCCTCCTCCTATATCGACCAGACGCCTTGCACAAGAAGGAAAGCCAGATCATTACATTGTGACACTAAGAGGCTCATCCTATATACCAGTCCCACATACCGGGTCAACTAATTTCCTGTAGCCAAACTCAGTTTTTTCATCTAGTTACCTGCCACTAAACACAAGCCAGGACTAAAGTGGTCTGGCAGACAAAATAGGTGGTGAACTAACCCTCTCCAATTACATACCACAATAATAAAGAAACAGAACAAATTCCTAGATTGTTTATAGTACAATAGAAAGTGCTAGTATGATAATTAAGCACAACCAACAACTAGGGCGTCAGCCTCGTTGAACCAACTTAAGACCTCGATTTTTTTATTACTGCGAAGGGGGGACGGTTAAGTGTCACTTGAGCCACTTACTTTTAAAGCGCAAACACGAGCGCTTATTAAAGTGGTGCTAGAATCTCTTTCCAATCCATACAGGGGAAATTCATCGCGCTCCTCATTAGCAGACAGGCAAAACAACCGTTGGGAAAAGAGAATCATTTATGTTGACAACTGAGAAAAGATAGGACTCTTGTGGCTATTACCGATCTAATTGAGTCGCATGGCCCAACGCTACTCACCACAAACTCGATTTAATCAATTAGTTAACTGTCCACTTTAGAATCACAGGTGATGACCGAAACTGTCACGATGATGTTGTAATGGAATGCCATTGTGAACGAATAAATTTTTGCTTATTCAGATTAGCGTGATTAGACCGAACCTGCGAACGGGATGTCGAAAATGTTTTTCTCTACTCTGTAGCTAAGCAGTTTGTAGGTCTAGCTTCAACGGATGCCAGAACAACTCTGCTCATACGTGCAAAAACGAGGCAATCCAGAGTGGCAAGGCTAAGAATGCAGTCTGGAATAAATTCCCCTCAAAAAGGATTGCTGCAGATAAATATGGTGACTAGCACCTCATACAGTCTCACATACGAGCACGAATATAACGTAATTCCAGATTCATACGGGGTAGGAGGCAAACTGATAGTAGACAAACAATAGAACACGCAACTCAGAGCCGCCAACCTAGTACAAGTAAGAATTTATCTTTTGGCCACAGACCATCAGAGCGGGAGCCACCGGAGAGAACTCTTTGTATCATAGCCACAGTACTGATGAATACTGTGGAGGAAACGTCGTAATGATGGCATTAGTGACAATATACACCAAAAATCATCCGAGCTAAGAAGTCAACAGACACATACAAAAGCCAGGTATGGGCTAAAGTCAGACCTAGCTGTGGTATAAATAAAACATGAGAGCTCAGTGGGCCAAACGGTATGGGTCGTCGGCCTGCCACACAAGTAGAATCCTGTACAATTTGTGTGATAAGGTTGATGACCGATGTCATCCAGCTGATGTACATAGATATTTCCATGGAAGACGGTAATCAAATCTTTGTACTTCCCATTCCATCCTTCGTATGTCAGTGCACCCGGGGTTAACGTTTTCCTAGAGCCTAATTTTTAATAGAACCGATTCGCACTTAAAGCTGACAGAACACAACCGCTGATCCGAAAAAATGGGCAATACGGTTCACTAGTCCTAAGGCCGTAATTCGAGCAGTAGTGGGGCGAAGTGAAGAGCTTAGCCTGAATTATTTCCAAAGAACAGCATAACTCAGGAACTTCAAACAGGAAACGTGAAAAGGTAGATGTCCAACTATGGACATGGACCTAGTGACGCTGCAGGATAGAAAAACTACCTTGCACTATGGCAACAAAAGCATAGGAAGTGGACTGTCGCTAGCGCCGATATCTTAACACAATAACATCTCAAGCTAAAAAGACTATGATGGTAAGTTAGTCACGAACCATAACCAGAGACAGGATTAAATAACAGCAAATCGCGTGTCCAACAGAGGAAAGGATAGCCATCAAAATCTGGAGAAATTGTCTATGACAGTAGGGATGACTTCGCCGTTGGACAGAGGACGTAGATCAAGGTACTGACGCCAGATATTTCCAGCACAGGTCCGTAGTAGAAACACCCCTGGGTGGCTTATTGTAAATGATGAGTCTGTTACAAGACAGCGGAATAACACAAAAGTCCATCTTGGTTGAACCTGAAGATGTTGCGCCTGCGTTTTCCTAGCTTAAAATGCAATGCCGTTTTGCAAGTTAATTTAAAACATACTACCATAAGGATAAAACATCTAGAGATCTCGAAGGCCAGTGTAGTGCCAAGTATAGCTCCTGCCTTGAAGTGTTACGTTTCTTCTTGCAAGATCAAAGGAACGACTCATGCAAAATATCTACTCGGACACTTTGCTTGCAGACCGGTGCGAGGCAGTATCAGAACTTGATTGTGAGTCTTGACATGGGGCTCATGAAACAGAAAAGGGGAAACATTTAAAGGGGTCTGCAATATTTCGTACCTGGCCTGTTTATCATATAGCAATTCCCTCTTTCACTGCATATCTTCCACAGACAACAAATCAAGCCAGAAAGGTCACAGAAAAAAGATATAAAATCTATCTGTTTTGGGATTTCCAACAAGGGTAAATGTAAAAATGACAGGCTAGTTTCTAAGAATGTAAAGGCAGAGTGTTTCCCTGCCTCCTGAAAAAAAACTTCCGGGCAAGCACTTGGTGAAAAACGCATGGCGTTGGCTCTATGGAGCGCCTCTAAATGCCTACAGCACGGCTCTGAGCCCCGTCAGTGTCCTGGGGCACATCTTATTTAGTGCACTAACATAAGGTAAAGGTATGCTGTAACGGCAGATAGGAACCAAACATAGTTCTTTATTATTTCAGTCAAGTCTGTAAAATCATTATATTTGGACTGATAAAGTTTTCCTGCTTTTAAAGCTAATGTTATGACCACTAGAGTAGTCTGAAAGGGGTATTGGCCATGACAGACAAGTTTGCTTATATGCCCTCAGGATAATAAAAATATCAACATTTCAATTCAATGTTATAAACATAATTCAGTCAATTGCAACCGTATAGAGTCCACTCTGTCTCTATCTGTCCTGCTTACGCAATTAGTTGCCACCTAGGACGACCTCGGAACTTCTTGACATTGGGTCGGGTGACTTTGGATTCCTGTTGACAGACGTTGGAGAGAGATTCTGCTCTCTCCCACCATTATATCCTGTAGCCACGCCCCTCCGTGAAGCTCATGAGACACTCCCAATCCGGCCAGGAGTGAGAGGAGAGAGGAGAGTGCAAAACGCAAGGAGCTAAGTCATCCGTGGGACGGGGAAGCCAGACATAAAGGTGGACATGTAGAAAGCTCAACAGTTGGCAGTTGAAAGTCTGTTCAGCCTCGTGTAATCTTATGCATATCTCTGATCTGGTCTCCCCTCGTGTTCTATGTGTCATTTGTTTAGGGACAATGTCGAAGCCAATGAAAGTTATATACACCGTAACCACCCATAATGTAACCACATTGTCCCCACAGAACTAGAGGGATCATCAATGAGAGAGTCCCGGTCCACACCCTGGTACTTTTACAATGATCAGGAGTGATAGGGCTGAACAACCGCAATACCAACGGAGTAAATGAAGTAAGGGGTAAAATGACTTATTGTATGACATCCTAGGGTAATGGGAGAGGTGAGAATTCTTTCGTGGTAAAAAAAACATTTATAGACTTTTGGCCAGAAAAAAATGGTTCCTTTGCAGTACAGAAATATCAGAAAAGCCCTTCATCTGTCTAAGGAGAATAAGCACTTCCCTCGTGTATATTTTTCTCCTTTAGATTCTTTTTTGCCAAAAATAATATAAATGTAAGGTCACTGCTCTTGTGCGAACCTCTTAACGAAAGGTGGAGAAACAGGAAACAAGGGGGCTTGTACATGGGAGTTTGATCTGCTGTGCTGCTGATCAGTACATTCTTGCAATAGTACATTACTTGCAAGATGTGTATGAAACAACGGGTAATGTTCAAAGGTGCTGAAAGGGATGCTATTATTGTTACTCTGCTCAACCAATCTGCAGCTCAGCTTCACTTTTCCAAGTTAGTAGGGAATAACAGGCGACGTGAGGCGGAAGTATCGGGACCATCGTTGGGTCAGGGGACGGGGGGAGCACGCATGTGGGTCAGGTCAACAGCTTATCGTAGGGAACATAGGCCTATGACATTTGATCGAGTATCCGCGGGATCAAGAACCTGCATGTTTTAAAGACCTGGTGGATCCACCTGTTAAATTCGCTTCTGTCCCCCATTGTTATTTAATGTCTTGGGGTTATATGTATGTATGTCTAATTTCACTACCGTGAGGTGAATGCTTGCGATACCGTGATGTGCTGCGGAAGGGGAACTGCCTGTGGGTCCTTAGACCGTAGTGATCTTGCTATCTGTTTCCACCCGTGCTGATAGAGTTATGTCATAGTGCACTTTAGGTTCTCTATGAAATGTTGTATAGGTCACTTTAAAAGTTATATTTAAATCTCAAATTTGAACATCCTGTCAACCCCCACTTTTTTCCAAAGATCAGTTTAGAAAATAAAATGAATTGTGCCATTAGAAACCTACTACTGTCTCAACGAATGGTGGGGGCCACTGCATCGGTGCTGGCACTGCCTACACGTCATAGTAATTTTGTCTTGTGCTTTGCCCTATTGCGGTGGGTGGCCGAACTATGGCAGGGTGCCAGAGGTGGCACCCAGAGCCCCTACTATGGTCACCTGCACATCAACCCGTGCGCAGGATTCACCAGACAGGACTTGGCCTCTGCATGTACAGGCTCGCCAGGACCCTAGAAGAGTACAATTGAATAATCCAAACTTCTTCTCCTTCTTCTACTGATTGGGGGTGTCCCAGAATGCCTATACCAATTTAAACCTGTGAACAGAGGAGGCGTATAATCTGCTGCTAAATTGTTGCATCGGCCACTTTGCGGTTGTTGTTGGGCATCACGCAACTAAAAGGGTGCCATCATGCCGAATGGGATCTTATTATGTGTGATTGACACAGTTAAAGCTACCTCTAGTGGCTAACAATGGCGTAATTACAGTCTTAAAAGCTCTGAACTGAGACTTAATGAAACTGACCCTTTCATACAGAGCATTTTTCTTCCTCATAAAGACAACACAGTCAATTGCACCACTTTGTGGTGTGGCCCACATCTGGCGTGTAATACCAGGTAAGTGCTGCCTCTGAACCACCACTTTACCTATACAATTGTCAGTTGTATTCGCCCGCAGATTGGGAGCCTGTCAGCAAGCAACTGCCAGGATGATCTCTATTATTTTTCTGGTTTAGGTTTCTTTCACCAAGCGTTAATGATGTTAGTATTCATGAGCCGTGACTGTGGCTACATGGACAAGAAACGCTCTTTGGCAAGTAAGTGGCAAGTGTAAAATTGATTGATATGTTTCTCTGAGAGTGTCATATAAAACAGGCAAAAATAGACCTGTTCATGAAAAACAGTACGTACCGCAACTTGTCCTGTACCAGTTGTCCTCCAGGTTGTATGCTTGTAATATAGCATTATGAGAGCATGCACATCTTCACTAATAGTTAATGGGGCTCATTTACTAAGAGTGAGTGGCAAAAACTGCCACTAAAAGTGTTTTGTGCTTGTATTAATGGAGGCACGCCATATTCATGAAAGAGTGCACCGAAATAAGGACAGTGGCGCTTCCCCTGCATGACGTGGTACAACTGTGTTCCCCAAGTGCTTTGTGTGCACCTTATAATAGGGCTTGCGCATATTATTCTGTTTGCATGGAAGAAGTCGGCGCTGGTCAGAAGAGCTCCAGAACGCCCCTAATTTGGTGCATGATGCTGGGCAGTTTGCGCCACAAAAGGGTCGAATGTGCCAGAAATGTTCTCCGACACTTCGTAAAGAACCCGTGCAAAGTCTGACAGAACAACTGCCCTAGTAAATGTTGGGCCATGTTTAGTGTTTCCTCAACCCAATATTGTCGATGTAATTTTTTATAGCATGAGTATTTATAGGCTTTATTTTTTGGAATGTCCTCATAGAAGTAGAGTGAAAGTAGGTATCTTACAATTTTGCCAACATATTTTTGTGTGCCGCATGATCTGACTTAATCTCACAGCAGACAGTCAACTGTAATAAGAAGCATTTAAGCCACCTTGGTTCTCGGAAGACCAAAAACTCAGCTAGCGAGCATTCTGATATTCACTTTTTATAATGGTGTTAAAAGAGCTATTACATGTAGTATGGGTTCCAGTAAACTGACATCATAAGTTAAATAACAATGGAATCCAGTGTAATGTTCAGTTCTACAGCCCTGGTAGATGTTACATGACATGCAACTCTCATACAAGAGGGAAAATATAAGACAAACTCTGGGTTCCTTAAAGGACCAACCCCCATGCATTATAATGGAATTTTATGTTTTGCGCGCCCTAATGGGAACTCAATCTTTATTAGCCCAGAAATTCCATATTCACTCAAAAGAACAGTGTTGTCCTTCTAGTCATAAAAATCATCAACCATTGGAGGGACCATGCTCTATCCAATCTCGGTCATCTACATAACACATGATTCGAGAATGCGGTAATGTATGTCCCTAGGATCTAAATGTAAAAAATCTCCATAACTTTGTGATCATGTGCACCTTCTGACAGGCAGAATGCAACAAGACAAAGTCCTTTCGGGTTACACGCACTACGAAGATAGTAAAACCAGTTATTCCTATGAGGATAAAGGTTATTGCCCGTCCATGTTCATACTCCCAATTTCTGTATTATTCCTATCGCCTAATGTATGTTGCCATTCACGTAGCTCTGGTTACTACAAATAGTAGAATAGAGATAGGGAGTTTGGTTCCAGGATCCAAAAGGATAAAGCACCTTCATATACCTTTACAAAAATGGCCTAAAGGAATGAAAGAAGGTGCCCAGCATTTAGGGATTTGTGGTTTGTTTTAGTAGTTTCTCAAGGTCCATACATTCCGAAATCAGGCACAATGCAACATCGAACATGAGAAAGAGGCCTCTTCTACCTCTGTCACGCAGTCACAACCGCAGAGATACCGCAGCAGAGCGTTGATCATCTCTCTACCGATCCCATAGAACTTAAATAAGTAAAACATGACATTTAAACGTTAGACTTCTAGTTACTTAGAAAAACGATATTATACGACATGTTATAAACATAGGAGACTTCCTGTGGCATCACAATCGCTAAACTTGTGTTGGAGCCCACTCCTTATTAATCACAATAATGCCAAAATGTGTGCTCGTATCGATTTTGAATGACCCCACTACCGTAGTGTGTGTGTGTGTTCCCTCATCTCTGGTTCATCAGGGGAATAGTGAACCATGTTTGGTGGGGAAGACCAATACCCAAAACAGGGGTAACTCACCACTACGGAATTACCGTACTGGACATAATACAGACATAAAATTCGACATATAAATTCGGATGACATCCTGAATAGGCCACTCAACTTTTCTTCGTCTCGACTATCACTGTCCGGGACTACTGTGGGAACTTGGACCCTGCAAATGCTGAGTCCGAACCTGTTACCAGCAGGTATTAACTGCTGAGTCAAGCACGTCTGCCAGCTTCCTTATTATGAGGGCGGAGTGTAGGAGGGGATACGTGTGAAAGGAACGGATTAAGGCAGCCTAAAGTACAAAACACTAAAAGTACAGGAGACCTAACCGCAGGACCATGTAGGCCGCCCGTCCTTGTTTTAGCTCACATTGCTGCTGCTTGCCAGTAGCTCAGCTGCCTATGGTGGAGATGCGGCACGGCCAATGGCTCATGGACAACAATCCACTGGTCTGGATGTATCATTGTTGGATGTATCTAGTTGGAACTCAGTGCTTGGTTTGGAGTCTGAGTGGGTTTCCTACAAGGCATGGACATTGTTTGTCTCTATTTGTAAAAAACAACTCTGATACGATGGTTGCCACAACCTTCCCTTTTAATTAAAAATCAGCAATTTAGCATAGATAATTGCATGGTGTAGTTAAAAAAAAACAACAATTTGGCTGTTTTCCGTCTTGTATTCTTAGGGCTCGGGAATCTGTACAGTAAACTACTTTAGTGGTGCAACTAACATCAACCTACCAGCGATGTAAGCTTGAGTAAGACAGATCTGTGCTTTGTATGACCCTCTGAGGGAGAATGGACATGGAATTATTAATATAAATAGAACCAATTGTATAAAACCAATATTTGCAGTTCTGATTGTTCGTATGTAATGTGTATATGAAAGATTTTTCCTTAAAGCAAACCTACCACCCACGTTTACCTATAAAGTAGATCGGGTGGAAGGGTGGTGGTAGGTGAGGATAGCTGTTTATTAGAGCTTAATCCTAAGCCCCGCTACGTGGTAACGTATTGAACTATATTTAAATTTTGTTTGGCGCTACGGGGAGTGGCGTATTCCCGAGACACGAGGCTAACAAGACGCGGTATCCAGCCCCCATAGCCCATTATCCTCCTATCCCTTACCCTGCCCATGCCATAGCTCCGCACCGAGCTGGGCTGCTTAGTCCCGCCGCCTGCTTCCGCGCATGCGCTAAAAACGCATCAGGATTGAACGAGTGGCGGCCAGCTAGAGGAGCTGGCGCGCGCACGAACAACCTAGGTAGAGATAATGTGGCTACTGGGGCGTGAGTAGCCACCGCTGTGGAGCGCTCTTAGGACTACGTCCACGCCCCAGTACCGCATAACGAAATTTACATATTAGCTCAATAAAGTGTACAAAGTTTAGCGGGGGACGTGGCGATTCGCTCTAAAAAGCGCTTATCCTCACGTCCCTTAATCACACCTACCACCGATCTACTTTATAGGTAGATCTCGTGGGTAGGTTCCCTTAAAAGAGGTTGTCCTAACTGCTATAAATTTACTGCCGTGCGGGAGGGATTTTTAAAAAAAATACTGAGTATACCAATCCTCCACCCGCGTTCCCTTGTGTTGACGGTCCGTTGAGCTGTCGGCTAGTGTTGTTTTACAGGTGACGGAAGCTCCTGTACTGCACAACTCCGGGCGCCCTGGCCAGGGCCACAGCTCTCATGTACCAGCATCGCTACAGCGATGGTAACAAGTAGTGGGTTTGCCAGACCGCCCCGAAGTTGTTTCGCGGTAGCTTCCGTGTTTCCTGTAAACAAACCCAGATGCTTACGACGGGACAACGCCGGACACCATGGGGGTCATTTACTAAGGGCACGAATGTTTTTTTTGTCCGGTTTCCCCTATTTTCCGATTGCGTTAGTTTTTCTGAATTGCCCGGTTTTTGGAGCGCGGGCGATCGATTGTGCCACATCAGCGCCAGCTGCACGCAACGGAACTCAGGGGGGGCGTGCGTCGGAAACCGCATGGTTAGAAAACCACTGTATTTTTTTTTAAAAAAACAGTGGCGCTTTGGCACGAGCTTAACCATCACCCAGATAGTGCTTCTTCCTTTCCCACGGACTTCAGCGCAGCAGCGACACCTGGGGACATTGGGGCTACTACTTAGTGAATCGCCGAAAGACCGCCGATTGTCCGGACCGCCGCTGGACCGCGACAGGACCGGGAAGTTAAAGTGCCCGTGATACCGTTTCTTTTTTAAAAGCCCTCTGGCTTGTCACGGAAATTTATTCAAGTCAGACAACCCCCTTTTTTTTAGTAACCAAAGCTTATTGTGTTTTACTTTTCATTTTCAATATTAGTCGGGGTATTGTATAAGGTTGAGTGTATATACACTGGAATCTGAGATGAGATAGATGTTTTCAGTGTCTCCGTATGTCTCCCCACATTAATCTACTAAGGGGGACTTGAGGGCCTCGAAAGCTTTTTCACAAATAAAGCCTCATGTAAGCATGGCATGCATGCTTTGCCCTGATGATTCCTGCACGCTTCATTGTGGAATTTTTTTCGCCATGAAACAAAGAGTGAGGTGGTCATGTTTTCTGAATTTAGTTTTGTGACAAGCATGCTCCTTTGTCTCAGAAAACCAAGAGGATATGAATGAATTTTAAAATCCCGGTATGGGTCTTCACAACGCGAATAGGGAGGCCCTGTCCGTCCCCAGCTCTCTGCTGTTCTGCCTAATACAAAAAAACAGGATGCTTGCAGCAACCTCTTGAGGTCAAGCCCGTTCCCAAGATAACTGGTACCGACAAGCCCTGCAGGTTTAGCTCACATAAAATCCTTCATGAACTATCCTATTTCCTGGATAGGATGGCATCCCTCTCTGATCTCCAGACAGCAAGGTGAATTGATATCCTCATCCAAAGAATGATGTGACACAAGATGAAAGGGGAAGCGGTACCTGTGGAACGATGAGGAACATGGACATTTACGAGCCAATACGGCCGTTTGTGCAGATTTTGAAGCATGGGGTATTGTGGAATAGACGCTGTGTGTGAGATTTCTATAGGCAGGGCGTGTCATCTTGGCAAAGACTTCACTTACCTTTGACTTGACAAAGACAGAAAGGATTAATGTATAAAAAGATTGGTAGTGTCTGCTGCATTGCAACATGGCCCCACAGCCTCAAAAAGTTGCTCTGCCATACAGACAGACGTCTAGAGACAAATACTCGGACCATCTCTGTGGGGCAAACAACTCGCAAAGAGTAATTTGGCCTAACTGGATTGGTGTCATGAACAAATGTATTTTTCAAGCATACCATGCACGACCCCAAAATCAGTAAGTAAGTTTAAATTAAAATTTTGACTCTTTTACATGGTCACCATGGTCCAGTGATTCTCTTGATTCATTAGGGGCTTGAATCTGTGTTCTCATTGGTTATGTTTCCCGTTGTTTTGGACACACAAGAATGCGTCCTAAGGCAGACTACCACGTGTAGGTAATGCACATCGGACCCTCAGAGTGTGGAACCGGCAACAGAGTTAGATGTTATTGTTGTATGGCTTTTATACTGACCATGCGTTCTTTCTCTTCCATCATTAAGGCTAGTCATGCTGATTTATGTAATTGGAGCACCATTGATAGTTTTTTATTCGTAAGTGGTTTCCGAGACTATGTAAAAAGCCATACGGTAAGGCCAAGGTAAGAAAAAACCATATAAATTACGGTTCCCATTCCCTGTTGGTCGGTACTTTTCTTATTGGGTGGTCAAGGGGATTAGGGTGCTTATTATGAGAGTTCTGTCTGAGGAGCCGGGGACAACTCGGAGAGTAACGATCATGGAAAACAGAATGACGTCCTGTATCCTGAAGAAGTGTAGGAATGGGATTTGAAGTGTTAACATAGTAAAATTTGATGTCCAAATCAACTAAAAAAAAACATCACCATTGTAAAGTCGTAGAGAATAATTTTAACTAATGTGCTTTTTGGGAGTGGGGAGAGAGGCTTTTTTATCATATTACTATCAGATTCACCTATTGTTGGACTGTTTATTCGATGTACTTTTTAGCAAGAAAAATGTTGAGAAAAAGTGCCGCGTATTAGACCGAAGGTCAGGAGGATCCAACACTGCAGACCTTCCTCACCGCGTAAGGAGATCGGGTGATGCCTGACATACGCACTTCTCCATCTCCCAACGAAGCGCCTCAGACTGCTCTCCATCCGGACCTGTGGTGATGTCAGAAGCATGTGACTGATCACATATGCTTCCTTACATTACCCACATACTGCGAGACTGGGATATGCTGCCTGGGTAAAGGTTGTTAGTCGCAAGAGGGAGGGGAGGGTTCTGGTGTTTCGGTAGGCTGTGTGGGTATTCGCTTTAGTAGTCTCACAGTTAATATCCTTATTGTGTATAGTCAAGCTCTTATTGTATTCATGTGTAGGTAGTTTCTCAGGTGTCTCTTGGTGATACAGCTTATCTGTGTGTGAAAATGTAGGATGTAGACAGAGCTGTCTGGTAAATGTTGGATGTAGTCAAATTGTTGTGCTGGCGCTTTCAGTCCGACCAACAGGATATTGTTAATTGGTGAAAATATATTGTTTCCTTTTTGTGGACGACCCAAATCTGGGGTTCGTCCTATAGTTAAGAAGCGTCTCTGCTAAAATATGGTAATATGTGACCACGAATAAGCAGCCTTAGGGACCCAGCATCTTCCTCCAGATCTCTAACACTAGCTTCTAGTAGAAAAATATGGGCACATCTGTCACAGCGGTATTCACCCTCGAACTCTTGCTCCAGCAGTGTATACATGCGGCAGAGTGTGCACTGGAGCATACCACCAATCTTGCTAGCCATATCCTAGTAACAAAACTGTGATGAGTATATAAATCAAGAGATATAAAATGTAAATTACTTACAGTTCTGTGGACTTCTCTTTTTCAAACTCCGCTTTTTTCAACTCCACTTAAGCTCACTAGCCACTTGGAATCACAAGCCAAAACTGAGCGAGAGCGAGCTTCCTTTCCTCTCTGCAAGCTTCTGTTCTTGTTTCACAGTTCATTCAGAGGCGTGTGGTCAGCATGAACTTTCCTGAAAAAGAAAGTTACATTTCTCACCCTTCCCCTCTCCAGGTTGTCCACCTCGTATAGATGATAAATATGGGCAAGGATGGTAGAGAGGGAATTGATGTCACAGTACCTAATGTTGGTATCAAAGGATAGAACAAACATGTATAGAAATCTTGGGTATGCATACCTGATTACATATAGATAAATATAAATATAGCAATATATAAATATATTAATAAATATGAATATAAAAATAAATATCAATATATATATATAAATACAGTTAATTAAATAATATAAAATTAGTAGTTAGGTATAAATATAAGTATAAATATAAATAGATATTTAAGGACAGGGATTGTAGAGAGGGAATTGATATCACAGTACCTAATGCTGGTATCAAAAGATATAACAGACTTGTATAGAGATCTTGGGAATGCATAGATGATTACATATAAATAAATATAGATAAAGTGACATATACATATATAATAAATACAAATATAAAGATAAATATCAAAATAAATAAATATCAATACTTATAAATACAGTTAATTAATTGAATAAAATTAGTAATGAGATATAGATATAAATACCGATAGATAAATCAATGCTTATAGTAAAAAAGGAACTAGTGGGGGTGGGTGAAGAACACTCAATATAAGTATGATATATATGATTAAAACTGAGTATATAGTAATGTAAAATGTAGAGGGGAGTGGGTAATACAAGATTCTTATGTATAAAATGAAAAAATATTTTGGAGGGATTCGTTGAGGCCGGATGGCATGAGGCAGTCTAGTTTGTATATCCAATACATTTCACGTTTTTTAAATGGTAAAAACGTTGGGGGTAATTATATGCTCAATAGGTGTTATGCTGAATTCTCTGTAGTTTTGTTTATGGTGGAGGGCCGCGTGTCTGGATACACTATGGAGAAGAAAACCATTGCTGATGTTACTGCGGTGCTTGTTCTTGCGATCTCTCAGTGGTTGAATCGTGCGGCCTATATACTGTAATTTACATGTACATTCGATCAAGTAGATTATAAAGCCAGACCTGCAATTGAGGAAACTTTTGATCTCAAACTTCTCTCCAGTGGTATTGGATTGAAAGGAAGACCTTCTATGGCAAATGGTTTCACAGCACTTGCAGAGGTTATGACCACATTTGTAGCTGCCTAGAACTTTCGGAAAGAATGATAGGTCAGGTTTGGTTTTTTTAGATGTGCGTAGTCGGCTCGGTGCCAGGATGTTCTTTAGTGTGAGCGGTCGTCTAAAGGTAATAGTAGGATTGGATGAGATGCTATTTTTAAGGTATGGGTCGTGGAGCAGTACATTCCAGTGCTTCTTAAGGATGTGTTTGATTTTGCTACCATCGTTGGAGTAGGTGGTAATAAAATTAGCACCATTGAAAGATTCACCGGTCTTCCTTGTGCTTAGTTTCAGGCATTCCTCTTGGCTTAGGGCACCTGCCTTGGTGCAAGCAGATGAGATAAGGGGAGGTGGGTAGCCTTTAGCTTTAAACCTATCACGTAGAACCATGCTCTGCATGCTGTAATCTTCATTGGTGGTGCAATTGTGTCTTATTCTTTTGAAGTGACCAAAAGGTATGTTTGTTAACCACTTCTTGAAATGGTTACTCTTGAAGTCCAGGTAGCTGTTACTGTCAACAGATTTAAAGTAAGTTTTGGTGTGGATTTTCTGGTCGACATGGAAGATCGTAACATCAAGGAATTCGGCATAGTTAGGTGTGATATTGGATGTAAATTCTAGACCCCACTCGTTGGTGTTTATATCTTTAATGAAGTCTAGAGCCTATTTTTCATTCCCTTTCCAGATTATAAAAATATCGTCTATATATCGCTTATAGACCACACAGTTGTTATAAGATGGGTGGGTGAAGATGTTCAATTCCTCAAAGAGACCCCAAACAAATTCGCGTAGCTGGGGGCAAATTTGCGCCCCATTGCTGTACCTCTTTTCTGAATAAAAATCTGATCACAGAAAGAAAAATAATTGTGATTGAGGATAAATGCAATTGCCTTCAAAATGAAATTGCTCTGTATGCTAGACATATTGGAGTCTCGAGCAAGAAATTGCGAGGTGGCAAGTATGCCAAGATCGTGGGGAATTACAGTATACAGAGAGGAAATTTCCATAGTGATGAAGAGATATGAGTCTACCCAGGGGACTAGAAGAATGTGTCTGATCAGGTCCGAGGTATCTAGGGTAAAGGAATCCAAACTTTTGACGTACTTTTGTAAGAATAAATCTACGTAGTGGGACATGTTGGCTGTGAGGGAATTAATTCCGGAGATAATTGGGCGTCCGGGTGGATTGTTGGCATTTTTACGCACCTTAGGCAAATGGTAAAAAGTTGCTGTTGCTGGTTCTTCAATTTTGAGGTACTGAAGCTCCTTCTTGGAAAGGACCCCCAGTTTAAAGCCATCATCTAGGAGTGAATAGAGTTGTAATTTGAACTGATGTTTAGGGTTCTTTTCTGGTTTAGAATAGAAAGCAGTATCGGACAGAGGACGGTAGGATTCTTTGATGTAGTCTGATTTATTTAGGAGGACTATCCTACCACCCTTATCTGCGGGTTTGATGATGACTTCATTATTCGAGGATAGATCCTTGAGGGCCTTCCTTTCTTTAGTTGTTAGATTGCTTCTATGGGTGTTTTGGTTCCGTGTACTAGAGTTAAGATCTTTAAAATCGGAGGAAACTAACATATAGAATGTTTCTATGTAGTTACCTTTATGGTGTGTGGGGTAAAAGGTGGACCTTGATTTCAAATCTGTATGAATAATGGATGTGGAGTTGTGAATGTCCGATTTAGTGGTGATAGTGGTGTCTTCAATAGCATCCTGGTTAGGATTTACCATATTAAAATGTCTTTTTAAGGTTAGTTGCCGAATGAATCTGTTCAGATCCACAAAAAGTTCGAAATCGTCTGAAGTGGATGAGGGACAGAATGAGAGTCCCTTTTCTAAAGTTCTGGTCTCAATTTCATTCAGAACATATTTAGAAATATTAAAGATTTTTACTAGGTTTGCTGAGCTGGCCTTCTCAGTGTTACTGGATGATAGGGGGATGGATACTGGGGGAGTGACAGCATCCAGACTGGAATTTGGTGTAGTTTCGGGATTTACTTCGGTCTCTTGAATTTTGGTGTCTCTATCAGCGATTCTTCTTCTGAGGATGGACTGCAAGGATCTGCTTTTGCCTCCTCTATTTCCTCTCTTGTGGGATTTTTTCTTTTTATGCCTAAAAGGGGCTGCTACGTGTACCGTTTCCATACGCGCGCCTCCATACGGAGTGCCGGAGGCGCCACGCGCAGCGCCGAAGCTACCTCGGAGAGGTAAATCAAAATGTGTTTAAACCGCGATATAGCGGTTTAAAACACTCGCTAAAATATGCTCCGGCACCAGCTCACCCTGAGCTGGTGCCCGGAGTTTACTTCTCCTACCTACCATCAGAAGTGGTAGGTTTCCTTTAACTTATGACAATAATGGATTAAGTACAGATCTTTATATAAATCCTACAGATAAAAATACTCTTGAGGTTTGACAGTTCTCACCCTCAGCCTATGCTTGACTCCCTGCCCTTGAGCCAATTTGTAAGGGTACAGAGAATTTCAAGCTTTAGACATAGGTGTGACATAAATATGACAAAAATTGCAAAAAAAATTAGGGGGTACCCTCAGAGAGAGATTGAAAAAACTGAAAAATTGCCGAAGAGAAAGATAGGAATGTCTAATTGAAACAAAAAAACAGAACACAACATATGGCCAGGATTCCCTTCATATCAACTTTTTGTTGCCGGAGCCATGATGTATGGAAGAGGACCTGCCAAGGGGGCGCAAAAGGTGAGTATACTTTTTTTTTTCCTTGACTCGAGTATAAGCCGAGTTAGGGTATTTTAGCACATTTTTTGTGCTGAAAAACTTGGCTTATACTCAAGTATATACGGTATACTACCACATATTGCAGGAGAGTTCTGAAGGCAGATGCTCTTCCACAAATCTTTCCA
The DNA here is from genome assembly GCA_019512145.1 of Engystomops pustulosus. Taxonomy (NCBI): domain Eukaryota; kingdom Metazoa; phylum Chordata; class Amphibia; order Anura; family Leptodactylidae; genus Engystomops; species Engystomops pustulosus. The sequence continues at coordinate 154,900,931 of CM033645.1, read as the reverse complement.
TGAATACTTGAACATGAGTCTGTAATACGGGAGTCTCTTAAAAATGACAGACATCGAAGCAGAAAAAGACCAATGCAGGTGACCGCCCTGATCAATCCAAATAACGAAACAGCATCAGCTACACAGGAAAGTGATTGTACCTAGAAAAAGACTGTAGTGTGAGCACACAAACAGACTTTACTTTGAATAATTCCCAAGTGATTTATGTATAAGGATTGTCATCAACATCTGGAGCACCTACTTCTTGCTTAATGGAGACACCAAATTCTATTTTTTCTACACCTATTGGACCAAAATGAAGGCAATTGCTTTCTGCTTTTTTCAACTCACTTAAGTTCACTAGCCACTTGAAATCACAAGCCAAAACTGAGCGAGCTCAAAAGTGAGTTGCTAGACCTTAATTTATCAGGTGTGAACACTAATCCCTCCTCCCAATTAGCAGACCAGGCAAAGAAAGGAAAAAAAAAAAAAAATCTATTTAAATTGTGACACTAAGAAAAGTGCCTTGCTATTACCTATATACTCAGTCCACAATCACCCAAACAACAGATTCACTCTTAACACACACAAAACTCCGCTTTTTTCAACTCACTTAAGTTCACTAGCCACTTGAAATCACAAGCCAAACGAGCGAGACATCAAAAGTGAGGTGCTAGACCTTAATTATCAGGTGTGAACACATAATCCCTCCTCCCAATTAGAGACCAGGCAAAGAAAGGAAAAAAAAAAAAAAATCTATTTAAATTGTGACACTAAGAAAGTGCCTTGCTATTACCTATATACTCAGTCCACAATCACCAAACAACAGATTCACTCTTAACACACACAAAACTCCGCTTTTTCAACTCACTTAAGTTCACTAGCCACATTGAAATCACAAGCCAAAACTGAGCGAGCTCAAAAGTGAGTTGCTAGACCTTAATTTATCAGGTGTGAACACTAATCCCCTCCTCCAATTAGCAGACCAGGCAAAGAAAGGAAAAAAAAAAAAAAATCTATTTAAATGTGACACTAAGAAAAGTGCCTTGCTATTACCTATATACTCAGTCCACAATCACCCAAACAACAGATTCACTTAACACACAACAAAACTCCGCTTTTTTCAAATCAATTAGTTCACTAGCCACTTGAAATCACAAGCCAAAACTGAGCGAGCTCAAAAGTGAGTTGCTAGACCTTAATTTATCAGGTGTGAACACTAATCCCTCCTCCCAATTAGCAGACCAGGCAAAGAAAGGAAAAAAAAAAAAAATCTATTTAAATTGTGACACTAAGAAAAGTGCCTTGCTATTACCTATATACTCAGTCCACAATCACCAAACAACAGATTCACTCTTAACACACACAAAACTCCGCTTTTTTCAACTCACTTAAGTTCACTAGCCACTTGAAATCACAAGCCAAAACTGAGCGAGCTCAAAAGTGAGTTGCTAGACCTTAATTTATCAGGTGTGAACACTAATCCCTCCTCCCAATTAGCAGACCAGGCAAAGAAAGGAAAAAAAAAAAAAAATCTATTTAAATTGTGACACTAAGAAAAGTGCCTTGCTATTACCTATATACTCAGTCACAATCACCAAACAACAGATCATCTTAACACACACACAAAACTCCGCTTTTTTTCAACTCACTTAGTTCACTAGCCACTTGAACACAAGCCAAACTGAGCGAGCTCAAAAGTAGTGTTAGACCTTAATTTATCGGTGTGAACATTAATCCCTCTCCCAATTAGCAGACCAGGCAAAGAAAGGGGAAAAAAAAAAAATCTATTTAAATTGTGACACTAAGAAAAGTGCCTTGCTATTACCTATATACTCAGTCCACAATCACCCAAACAACAGATTCACTCTTAACACACACAAAACTCCGCTTTTTTCAACTCACTTAAGTTCACTAGCCACTTAGAATCACAAGCCAAAACTGAGCGAGAGTTAATCGGAAGCCACTGATGTGTTATTTTAGCTGTGTGCTTATGGTGATTGTGTCCCCTGGAACTAGGGGAACAGGGATATGGAAAACTGTCCCTTACTCTGTGGCTAAGCTAGTCCCTGCCTGCGGTTGATGGTCAGCTTCCCCGGACTAGCTCCAGACCCAACAACTTCTCTCTCTCTGAAAAAGAGGCCGATCCAGAACGTAGGGAAAAGGACTAAAGCATACTAGGGTCTGGAGTACTAAATTTGGGCCCCTCTAACAAAAGGATTGCTGCAACTAAATTGGTGAACTAGCAATCCCTGCATAATAATAATAATAAAAATAATGATAATAATTCCTTTATTTATAGTAGAAAGTAGGAAAAGATAGTAGAAAAAGAAAAAACAAACAGAGGGCGGCACCTCGGGTGATAACGTAAGACATTTTTTTTTTGAGCAAACGATTAGAGGGTGCTCACCTGGAGACTTCTTTGTTTAATGCTTGTCACCACGAATGATTAAAGTGGGTGGAGGAAATCTCTTTTCTTGGCTATAGTGCCATATCACGGAATTCATGCAGCTCCTAGGCTCAAAGACACCAAACACCCGTTTCGGGCTGGTAGAGAATAGTGTTAGGGTATAGAAGGAGAAAAAACTTAGGAGCTCTAGTGGGGCGCTAATACCGAGCTAATTTGGAGTGTGTGCTGGCTGTCCAGCACTCCAAAACTGTGAATGATCTATTTTAACTGTCCAATATTTGAGAAAAGGTCTGATTGACCCGAAACGTGTCATCTATGACTGTTGTTAATAAATATTTTCCATTTTAAACATAATAAATTTTCTTGACTTATTCCTATAATTCGGTATTAGCACCCCGCTAGAGCTCCTAAGTTTTTTCTCCTCCTATAGCCTAACATTTTATTTATATAGCACACAGATTCCGCAGCTCTTCACAGAGCTTGCACACAAACACACAACCGCACTGAATACCGGAAGGAAAACAATAGGGAGGACAGGAATAACGGGTAACAAACATAGCAGGTCCACAAGGCACGTACAATTACATGAACACAGACAAAGGGGAGGAGACAGGAAACTGGTGAGTGAATACAATAGAACAGACAAACTTCAGAACCTCTCAACACAAACAAAGTAACAAGTATAGATGTTCCAACAGAACAGAGCCAGGGATACGCTGCAGATAGAAAAACTACCTAGCAAATACTGAATGCCAAAACCGGCCTTAAATGGAGTCCGGCCACTCCTGATAGGATAATACAAATTAACACCAAAAAACTCCAGCAGGTAATGAAGTCACACCAATAACAAAGAGACAGGTATTAAATAATCAGGCCACATAGCACAGTGGTAGAGAACCAACCAGAAAGGCCAAAGGATGCCGGTCAAATCCTGACAAATTGTCTTGTTGGAAGGGGAACCTTCAGCCCAGTCTAAGGACCAGAGGACTCTGGAAGAGGTGTTCATCAAGGATATCTCTGTACTTGGCCGCATTCATCCTTCCTTCAATTGCAACCAGTCGTCCTGTCCCGACAGCTGAGAAACACCCCCATGTTTCACTGTTGGGATTGTATTTGGTAAGTGATGAGCTGTGCCTGTTTTTTCCACACATACCACTGAGAATTAACACCAAAAAGTTCAATCTTTTGGTTTTGTAACCTTGGCCAGATGTTTGCCTTGCCACAATGCTGTCTCTGAGCCGTTCCTTAGACCTTATAATTCTCATGTGCTCTAAAGACATGTGCGTTTTTTAAGCCAATAGTTAAATTAAACATAGCTGGACTCCAATGAAGGAATAGAACCATCTCAATGAGGATCAGGAGGAAATGGACAGCATGTGAGTGCCAAAGTAAAGGGTCTGAATGCCTATGACCATGTGATGTTTCCGTTTTTCTTCTTTAATAAATTAGCAAAAATATCTACATTTCTGCGTTGCAGAGTGTGCATTGATGAGCAAAATAAAGAACTTATTTGATCTTACCAATTGGCTGCAATGAAACAAAGAATGAAACATTTAAAGGGGTCTGAATATTTTCCGTACCTGCTGTTTATCCATTCTAGCATTCCCTCTTTCACTGCATAACTCTTCACAGACAAAAACAGCCAGAATATGTCTACATTCAAAAAGATATAAAAATCTTATTGCTTTTGGGATTCAACAAGGTAAAATGTAAAAATGAAAAGGCTAAGTTTCCTAAGAATGTTAAAGGCAGATTTTCCTTGCTCCTGAAAAAAAAACTTCAGGGGGGCAGCACTTGGTGAAAAAAGCATGCTTTGCTCTATGGAGAGCCTCCTAAATGCCTACAGCAGCGGCTCTGAGCCCCGCAGGGTGCCTGGGCACATCTTTATTTAGTGCACTAACAATAAGGTAAAGGTATGCTGTAACTGCAATAGGAAACAAACATAGGTTTTCTTTAATTTCAGAGTCTGTAAAATCATTATATTTGATTACATTGATACAGTTTTCCTTGCTTTAAAGCTAATGTATGACCACTAGAGCTAGTCATTAAAGGGGTATTCCCATGAAGACAAGTTTCTTATATGCACTCAGGATAATAAAATATCACATTCTCTAATTCACTGTTATTAACAATAATTCAGCGTTTCACAGATATAAGTCCAATCTGTCTCTATCTGTCCTGCTGTACGCAATTTAAGTTGCCCCTAGGCACGACCCTGTAACTTCTGACATTGGGTCGGGTGAATCTTGGATTCCTGTGTGACAGCGTGGAGATGAGATTTCTGTCTCTCTCACCTGTGAGCCTGTAGCCACGCCCCCTGCACGGAGCTCATAGACACTCACATCCTGCCAGGAGGAGAGAGAGAGAGAGGCTGCAAACTACAAGGAGCTAAGTGATCCGTGGGAAGGGGAAGCCAGACACATATATGTGTGACATGTAGAAGAGCTCACAGTGTAGCAGTGTAAAAGTCTGTCAGCCTCTGTGTAATCTTATGCATCTCTGATCTGTCTCAGCTCTCTTTCTATGTGTCACTTTGTTAGGACAATGTCAGAAGCCACATGAAAGTGTATATACACCTGTACCCCAATAATGTAACCACATTGTCATCCCACAGAACTAGAGGGATCATAATGAGAGAGGTCCCGTCCACACCCTGGTATTTTACACTGATCAGGAGTGATAGGAGCTAAAACAGCAATACAACTGAGTATAATTGTAAAGTAAGGGGTTAAAATGATCTTTATTGTATTACCATCTCTAGGGTATGGAGATGTGAGAATTTTCTTTCGTGGGTAAAAAAACATTTAATAGACTTTTGGACAGACAAAAATTGTTCCTTCTGCAGTACAGAAATATCAGAAAGCCCTTCATCCTTTCTAAGGAGAATAAGCACTTCCCTCTTGTATATTTTTCTCCTTTAGAGATTCTTTTTTGCCAAAAATACTATAAATGTAATGTCCTGCTCTTGTTGTCCTGAAAGGTGGAGAAAACAGGAAACAGGGGAGGCTGTACATGGGAGTTTGATCTGCTTGCTGCTGATCAGTACAGTTACTTGCAATAGTACATTACTTGCAAGATGTGTATGAAACACTGGGGTAAATGTATCAAAGGTGCCTGAAAGGAAGACTATTATTGTTACTCATGACAACCAATCTGAGCTCAGCTTTCACTTTTCCAAGTAGTAGGGAATAACAGTGACAGTGAGGGACAGTATCGGGACCATCGTTGTCAGGGCGGGAGCACATGTGGGGTCAGGTCAACAGCTTATCGTAGGGAACAATAGGTCCTATGCACTTGGATCGATATCCTCTGGATCAAGAACCTGCATGTTAAAGACTGGTGAGATCCACCTGTTAAATTCCTTTCTGTCCCCCATTTGTTATTTAATGTCTGGGGTTATATGTATGTATTGTGATAATTTCACTACCGTAGAGTGATAGCTGCTGCGAGACCGTAGATGGTGCTGCGGAAGTGGGAACTGCCTGTGGGTCTAGGACCTCAGTGATCTATAGTATCTGTTTTCCACCCTTGCTGACTAGATGTTCGATATTGCACTTTAGGTTCCTTATGAACATGTTTTATAGGTAATTATTAAAAGTTATATTTTAATCTCATAATTTGAACATCCTGTCAACCCCACTTTTCCAAATCAGTTTAGAAAATAAAATTGATTGGTTGCCATTAGAAACTACTACTGTTCTCAGACAGAATTGATGAGGGCCACTGCATCAGTCTGGACACTGCCCCTACCCAGTCATATTATTTTGTCTTGTTATTGTTGCCCTATGGCGGTGGTGGCGAACCTATGGCACGGGTGCCAGAGGTGGCACTCAGAGCCCTCTCTATGGGCACCTGCACCATCACCCGTGCGCAGAGTTCACCAGACAGGACTCATGGCCTCTTGCAGTCCCAGGCAGCCCAGGACCCTAGAAGGAAGCTACAATGATAATCCAAACTTCTTCTCCTTCTTTCTACTGTATTGGTGTCCCCAGATGCCTATACAATTTAAACCTGTGACAGAGGAGGGAGTAATAAGTTACTGCTTAAATTGTTGCATCGGCACTTTGCGTTGTTGTTTGGGCACTCAGCATCTAAAAGGTTTGCCATCACTGCCCTATGGACTTAGTTATGTGTGCATTGACACAGTTAAAGCTACCTCTAGTGGCTAACAATGGGAATTACAGTCTTAAAAGCTCTGAACTGGACTTATGAACTGACCCCTTTTCATACAGAGCATTTTCTTTCTCATAAAGACACCCTATGTCAATACCCTTTGTGGGTGCTGGCACCAATCTTGGCTGTTAACCAGTTAAGTGCTGCCTCTGAACCTAACCACTTTACCTATACATTGTCAGTGTATTATCCCCGCCAGATTGGGAGCCTGTCAGACAGAACTGCCAGGATGATCTCTATTATTTTCTGGTTTAGTTTATTCACAATGCTGTAATACTGTTAGTATTCATGAGCCCGTGAGCTGTCTGACACTGTCATCAAGAACACGCCTCTTTGGCAAAGTGAATGTCAAGTTGTAAAATTGTTGATATGTTTCATCTGAGAAGTGTATATAAAACAGGCAAAAATAAGACCTGTCATGAAAAAGTAAGTACCGCAAACTTGTCCTTGTACCAGTGTCCTCAGGTTTGTAGCTTGTAATATATGACATTATGAGACATTGCAAAATCTTCACTAATAGTTAATGGGGCTCATTTACTAAGAGTAGTGCAAACTGCACTAAAAGTGTGTTTGCCTGTGTATAATGCAGGGCACGCCATATTCATGAAGAATGTGCACCAGAAATAAGGAATGTGGCGCTTCCCTGCACTGACGTGACATACTGTAGTTCACCAATTGCTTTGTGGTGCACCTTTATAATAGGGCTTGCGACATACTTATGTCTGTATTTGCATGATAAATCTGGCGCATGGTCAGAATGAGCTCCAGAACGCCCCCTAATTTGTGTCGCATGATGCCTAGGGCAGTTGCGCCACAAAAGGGTCGAATGTGCCAGAAATGTGTCTCCGACACTTCTTAAATACCCGGCAAAGTCTGACAGAAAACTGCCCTTAGTAAATGTGGGCCAATGTTCTAGTGTTTCCTAAGCCCAATATTGTTCCGCTGTACATTTTATAGCAATGAGTTATTTTATAGGTTTTTTTTTGGAATGTCCTCATGATAAGGTAGCTAGTGAAAGTAGGTATCTTAAAATGCTTTGCAAATATGTATTATTGTGTGCCGCATAGCTGACTTAAATCTCACAGCAGACAGTCAACTGTAATAAGAAAGATTTTAAGCCACCTTGGAGTTCTCGGAAGAACAAAAACTCAGCTAGCGAGCCATCTGTATATTACATTTTTATAATGGTGTTAAAAGAAGCTATTACATTGTAATGGGTCCAGTAAACTACATCATAAGTTTATAACAAATGTAATCAGTGTGTTAATGTTCAGTTCTACAGCCCGTGGTAGATGTTAACATGGCAGATTCACTCTCATACAAGAGGGAAAATATAACTGAACTCTGGGTTCCTTAAATCTGATAACCCCCATCATTATGAATGGAATTTTATGTTTTGCGCCCCATAATGGGAACCTCAATCTTTATTAGTCCAGAAATTCCATATTCACTAAACAGGAAGAACAGTGTTTGTCCATTACTAGTCATAAAAATCATCCACATTGAGGACCATTGCTCTATACAATCCTGTCATCTACATGAACACTGATGATAGCAGAAATGCAGTAATGTATGTCCCTAGGATCTAAATGTAAAAAGCATCTCCATAACTTTGTGATCACTGTGCACCTTCTATAAGGCAGAATGCACAAGACAAAGTTCCTTTTTTATGACACGCACTACATAATATATATAAACCAGTTATTCCATAGAGGATAAAGGTTATTGCCGTCATTTTATACTCCCAATTATCTGTTTATTCTACTTCCCTAACGTAATGTTTGCATTCACGTAGCTCTGGTACTAAATAATTAGAATAGAATGAGTATAAGTTTGTTTCCAGGATCCAAAAGGAATAAAGCACCTTAATATACCTTTTATAAAAAATGGCCTATAAGGAATAAATGAAGGGGGCCCAGCATTTAGGGATTTGTGGTTTGTTTTGTATTTCTCAAGGTCCATACAATTTAAGAATTAGGCACAAATGCAACATGTCGAACATGAGAATGAGGGCCTCTTCTACCTCTGTCACGCAGGAGCACCGCAGGAGATAACGCAGCAGAGCGTTGATCATCTCTTACAGTCCCATAGAAATAAATAATTGAAAAACATGACATTTAAAACGTAGCCTTTACTAGTTACTTAAAGAAAAACATGATTATACGACATTTATATACAACAATAGAGATCCTGTGGCATCACAATCGCTAAACTTGTGTTTGGAGCCCACCATCTTATTAATCACAATAATCCAAAATGTGTGCGCGTATAGTTTTGAATGACCCCACTACCTAGTGTGTGTGTTTCTCCCTCATCTCTGGTTCATCAGGGGAATAGTGAACCACTGTTATTGGGAAGAATCCAATATCCCAAAACAGGGGTACTCACCACTAAGAATTACCGTACTGGACATCATAAGACATAAAATTCACATATAAATTCGGATGATAATCCATTGAATAGTGCCACTCAACTTTTCTCTGTCCTCGAACTATCACTGTCCGGGACCTACTGTGGGAACTTGGACCCCTGCCATAGAGCTGGTCCGAACCTGTTCCACAGCAGTATTAAACTCTGCTAAGTCAAGCACAGTCTGAAAGCTTCCTATTATGAGGGGAGGCATGTAGGAGGGGGATACTGTGAAAGGAACAGAGATATAAGGCAGCCTAAGTTACAAAAACTAAAAAGTACAGGAGACCTAAATAAGCAGGACCATGTTAATGCCGCCCTTCCTTGTTTTATCTCACATTGCTGCCTGAGGCCAGTAGCTCAGCTGGCCTCATGGTAGATGCGGCACTGGCCAATGTGCCATGTGACAACAATCACTGGTCTGGATGTATCTAGGTTTGGATGTATCTAGTATGGAAGCTCAAGTGCTTGGTTTGATCTGAGTTGTGTTTCCTTACAAGGCCATGGACATTTGTGTCTCTGATTATGAAAAAACAAACTCTTATCACTATGTTGACAAAACCTTTCCCTTTTAAATAAAATTCAAATTTTATGCATAGACTAATGACATGTGTAGATTAAAAAAAAACACATTTTTGCTGTTTTTCCGCTCTTTGTATTCTTAGGCTTATGGAACTTTAAGTAAAACTACTTTAAGCTGTTGCAACTATCAGTCAGACCTACCAGCTGTATCTTTGTATATAACAGACCTGTGCCTTTGTATGTACCCTCTGAGCTGGTAGAATGACATGGAATTATAATATTAGACTAGAACCAATTGTATAAACAATATTTGGCAGATTTCTTGATTGTTTAATGTAAATTATTGTATATGAATAGATTTTTCCTTTAAAGAGAACCTACCACCACGATTCTACCTATAAAGGTAGATCGGGTGGAAGGTGGATGTAAGGGACATGAGGATAGCTCTTTTTAGAGCTAATCCTCACGTCCCCGCTAACTTTTGGTACACTTTATTGAACTAATATGTAAATTTTGTTATGCGGCTACTGGGGAGTGGAGTATCCGAGCACGAGGCTACACAGCGCGGCTACTCCACGCCCCAGTAGCCACATTACTCCTCCTACCCTGTACCCTGCCCCATGCGCAGTAGCTCCGGCCTCGGAGCTGGGGCTGCTTAGCCGCCGGCCTGCGTTCTGCGCATGCGCAGAACGCCATCATGATGGACGAGGGCGCGCAGCTAAGAGGAGCTGCGCGCCGCACGCAACAGGGTAGGAGGAGTAATGTGGCTACTGGGGCGTGGAGTAGCCACGCTGTGTAGCCTCGTGCTCGGCTACTCCACGCCCCAGTAGCCGCATAACGAAATTTACATATTAGCTCAATAAAGTGTACCAAAAGTTAGCGGGGACGTGAGGATTAGCTCTAAAAAGAGCTATCCTCACGTCCCTTACATCCACCTACCACCCGATCTACCTTTATAGGTAGATTCGTGGTGGTAGGTTCCCTTTAAAGAGGTTGTCCAAATGCTATAAAAATTTACCTGCCGTGCTGGGAGGGATTTTTAAAAAAATAAATGAGTAATCACCTCCTCCACCCGGTGTCCTGTGTTGCGGTCTGTTGGAGCTGTGCTGCTGTTTGTTTACAGGGGAACGGAAGCTCCTGTCTGACAACTTCCGGGCGACCTGGCAGGCCCACCGTCTCATGTACCAGCATCTGCTACAGCGCTGGTACAGTAGTGGGTGTGCCAGACCGCCCCAGAAGTTGTTTGAGCGGAGCTTCCGTGTTCCTGTAAACAAACCACAGCATGGCTCTGACGGACAACGCAGGACACCATGGGGGTCATTTACTAAGGGCCCGAATGTTTTTTTTGTCCGGTTTCCCCTATTTTCCGATTTGCGTAGTTTTTCCCTGAATTGCCCCGGGTTTTTGGCGCGCGCGATCGGATTGTGCCACATCAGCGCCAGCCTGCACGCAACGGAAATCAGGGGGGGCGTGGCCGTCGGAAAACCCGATGGATTAGGAAAAACCACTGTATTTTTTTTTAAAAAAAAAGTGTCGCTTGGCACGAGCTTACCTGCACCCAGCATAGTGAACTCCGACGGACTTCAGCGCAGCAGCGACACCTGGTGGACATTGGGCGCACTACCTTAGTGAATCGCCGGAAGACCCGAGTCCTCGACACGCCGCTGGACCGCGACAGGACCGGGTAAGTAAATGTGCCCCCGTGAGTACACAGTTTTCTTTTTTAAAAAGCCCTCTGCTTGTCAGGTAAATTTATATAAGTCAGACAACCCCTTTTTTTTAGTATACAAACAGCTTATTGTGTTTTTACTTTCAATTTCAATATTAGTCTGTGGTATTGTATAATGGGAGTGTATATACAATGGAAGTCTGAAGATGAGATAGATGTTTCAGTGTCTCCGTATGTCCCCACATCTTAATCTACTAAGGGGGACTTGAGTGCCATCTGAAAGCTTTTTCACAAATAAAGCCTCATTAAAGCCTGGCACTGCATGCTTTTGCACCTGATGATCCTGCACTTCATTGTGGAGATTTCTGCCATGAAAACAAGAGTGAGTGGTCATGTTCTGAATTTATTTTTGGACAAGCAGTGCTCCTTTGTGTCTCAGAAAACAAAGTACGGATATGATTTATTTTTAAATCCCTGTATGGTCTTCACAAAGGAATATGTTTGGAGGGCCTGTCCGTCCCCAGCCTCTGCTGTTCTGCCTAAAGACAAAAAAACAGGAGCTTGTGCAGCAACCTCTTGAGGTCAAGCGTTCCACAAGATAATAATGGTAACCTACAAGCCCTGCAGTGTTCTAGCTCACATAAATCCTTCATGAAATATCCAATTTCCTGGAGAGGATGTCATCTCTCTATCTTCCAGACAGCAAGGTGAAATTGATATCCTCATCAAAAGAATTATGTGACAAAATGGAAATGGAAGCCTGTACCTGTGGAACGATGAGGGAAATGTGACATTTACTGAGCTCAAATACGGCCAGGTGTGCAGATTTGAAGCATGGGGTATTTTGGAATAGACTGCTGTGTGTGAGATTTTCTATAGGCAGGCCGTGTCACTTGGCAAAGACATTCACTTACCTTTGACTTGACAAATACAGAAAGGATTATTATAAAAGCATGGTAGTGTCTGCTGCATTGCACATGGCCCCACAGCCTCAAAAAGTGCTCTGCATTACAGACAATAACGTCCTAGAGACAATAGTCTGTGACCATCTCTGCTGTGGGCAAACAGACTCAAAAAGAGTAAATTTGGCCTTAACTGGATTGTGTCATGAATCATATGTATTTTCACTCAAGCTCACGGACCCCCAAAATCAAGTAAGTAAGTTAAATAAAAATTTTGACTACTTTTACATGGTCACCATTGGTCAGTATTCAGCTTGATTATATTAAAGGGGTTGGAATCTGTGTTCCTCATTGGTTTCTGTTTCCCGGTTGTTTTGGACACACAAGAAATGCTACTAAGGCAGACTACCACAGTGGTCGGTAAATGGCCAGCAGGACACCTCAGAAGTGTTGGAACAGGAGCAACAGAGTTAGATGTTATGTGTTATGATTGTTATACTTGACCAGTGCGTTTCTCCATCATTAAAGGCTAGTCACTGCTTGAATTTATGTAACTATGGAGCACATTGCATAGTTTTTTATTCTTAAAGTGGTTTCCAGAAATATGTAAAAGCACTAGGGGATAAGGCCAAGGTAAGAAAAAACCCATATAAATACTGGTTCCAATTCCTGTGTTGCTTCGGTACTTTCTTTATTTGGGTGCAAGGGGATTATGGGCTTGCTTCATCTATTGAGTAGTCTTGCTGAGCCTGGGGACAACATAGGAAGTAAAGTATCCTGGAAAACAGAAGTGACGTCCTGTAGCCTGAAGAAGATGTAGGAATTGGGATTTGAAATGGGTTAAGCATATGTAAAATTTGATGTCCCAAATCAATAAAAAAAAAATCACATTGATGATAAAGTATTATATAATAATTTTAACATAATGTGCTTTTTTGGGAGGTGGGGATGGAGATGGCTTTTTATCATATTATATATAGATATACCATATTGTTTGGACTTTTTAGATGTACTTTTTAGCAAGAAAAAATCTTGATAAAAAGTGCCTGCGTCTTATAGACCGAAGGTCAGGAGGATCCAACACTGCCAGACCTTCCTCACCGCTGTAATGGAGATCGGGTGATGCCCTGACATAGCACTTCATCCGATCTCCCAGAGAGAAGAGCCTCCGCACTGCTCTCTCCCAGGACCTGTGGTGATGTCAGAATCATGTGACTGATCACATGCTTCTTACATTACCACATACTGCCGAGAATGGGGATATGCTGCGCTGGGAAAGGGTTAGTAGAAGAGGGAAGGGGAGGGGTTCTGTGTGTGTAGAGTAGAGCTGTGTGTGTATTCATGTCTATAGTAGTTCCCAGTGTATTCCTTATTTGTGTATAGTAGAGCTCTGTATGTATTCATGTGTAGAGTAGTTCCCAGAGTGTTCCTTATATGTGTACAGCTTATCTGTGTGTGAAAATGTATGGATGTAGCAGAGCTGTCTGTGTAAATGTATGGATGTAGCAAATCTGTGTGTGCTGTGCTTTAGTCCGACCAACAGGTATATTTTAATTGGTGTAAAATATATTTTTCCTTTTTTTGGAAGCCCAAATCTGGGGTGCGTCCTATAGTAAGAAGCGTCTTCTAGACTGAAAAATATGGTATATATGTAGCCACAGAATAAGCCAGCCTTATAGGGACCCAGCAGGTACGAGATTATTGGATGTACTGTATGGGTGGTGATGCTTCGTGCAGATGCCTCAAGGTTATATTTTATATGTTTTTAACTTTCGCTTTGCAATTGTGTGAGAAATCTATGTATCAGTCATGACTACACTATGCAAGTTTTGTTTTTATTTTATTAGTTTCTCCATAGGAAACATGTTGATTAAGAAATTAAAAAAAACAAGCTAGGAAGTCCATTGTCATACAATACAGTAGATGATTGGTATGTAGAATATTGTCAGAAGTTGCATTTTATTCATACAAGGGATTTATAATGTGATATTTAGCCATGGTTTAATGATTAAAACTAATGTATTGTTGTATAAAATAAGAAAATTGAGATTCTAACAAACTTCTTTGGGAACAAAATTCCTGTCTAAATCCTAATCTCTCATGTAACTAAACCTCATATATCCTGGTGTATAAATGTAACAGTATGTTACTGGCTGCAGATAATGTTTTTTTTTTTTTCTCTGTATTTTGTCTTGGATTGTATACAGGTAATTGGTTGGCACTGGGTGGAGGTTCAGGGCACATGGGCATTTATGTACAGTCAAACAGATGAATGTCTCTCACATGATTGAGTTTAGTGTCTCTCAATCAATGTACTCTGAAAAGTAATTAAGGTTCTGTTATTCTGAGACTTCTCAGTATCTACTGACCAAAACATGTTAAACAGAAGGGGTCCAGGAATAAAACTGAAAGTCTAGTTATAGAGGAGCTGTCACAGATTGTGATTTGGAAGCTATACATATGGTACTGGTGTCAGTCCAAATGAAGGGGGGTAGTTATTATTAAAGGAAATCTACCATTAAAATCAAGCATAATAAACCATTGACACTTACTGTAGATCCAGGCACTGTTGCTGACTATCCATGTTATCCTTCTTCAGGGCCGGATTAAGGTTGGTGGGGGCCCCTGGGCGCAAAATCTGGTGGAGGCCCCCACTGAGTGTAGCGTACAAACGTCTTCCTGTTTCCTTTCCAATATGCTAGCAGTAACACAGCTACATACAGCCGTCTCGCCCCCAGTAACACAGCTAATCTATACACAGTAAATGCATATATACCCATGTACACAGTATATACATCTATACACAGTAAATGCATATAGCACAGTAAATGCTTGTTCTAGCAAGGGGTGGGGGGGGAGGTGGGTGTTGAGCGGGGTTGCTTGTTTGGGCGGGGGTTGGTAGCTCGGCCATGCTGCATGCGGGGGGACGGGCGGGCCGGGAGGCGGTCACCTGTGCTGGGAGGGCGGGCGGAGAGGCGAGCGCAGTGTCACCTGTGCCAGGGCGGGCAGGGAGGCGGTGTCAACTGTGAGGGGGGCGTTGAGGCGGAGTTACTGTCACTTGTGCCAATGGGGGCGGGCAGCTCCTCCATGCAGCGCGATGCAACGGGCATCTCAGGAGGAAGGAGGGGGGACGCGGGCGCGCAGGGGGTGCGATCTGGTGGGGGCCCCAAGGGGGGGCAACATGGTGGGGGCCCCGGGGCTCGAGCCCCGGGAGCCCCGCCTATAATCCGGCCCTGTCCTTCTTATATGTTTTTATCCATGGTCTCCTTCCTACGAAAATAAACATTTAGAATTATGATGGGGCAATAACAGGGCCCCTACCGTCATACTGGCTCCCCTCCTCCTGCTCCCTCATCACTTGCCCCCTCACTCTGGCTCATTAGCGCATAACAAGATTACCACAGTCAAGGTTTATCATGCTTTATTTTGAAGGTAGATTTCCCTTTAAGCTGGATTCGTATGTTGTTTTTTTGACTGATTAAGGAGCTCCTGTGCAAATTTATCATAGCAGCTTTGACTGCTTGATAAATGTGGCATATAAGGTGTTAAGGTCTGTGATATTTTGCAAATATTTTGTTCTAAATAATTTTCGATGCTATGAGGATCTCCAATAGCAACCTATGTATGTTTATTCTACAAGGTTACAAGGTGCAACATATGGTAGCATTTCCATTATTGCATATAATAAAAATAACTGTGCTGCACCTGTCTGTCCATGAACAACGAATAGTTAAGCTCATGAATTCACATAGTAATACAGGACAATCTGGGATATCAAACTGTAATGTTGGATCAGGGCTGTATTTGCCATTTGGCTTTAATGGCCTGTGCCTAGGGTGATCAGTTAAGGCGGGGTGTCTTCAGAAGCATGATTTTTCTGTTTATTTATTTTATACTTGGCCAGATTACTGCTACGTTTATTATAAACTATAGAATTGGTCCAATAAGTCCTTAGAGTCTTCGGGTGGCAGAGGGATGTTATAATGTATAAGAACATAGGGGAGTCTTGATCTATTGTGTGGACAGAGTGGTTAATGTCTATTGGTGGGCACAGGGGTGTCATTGTAAAAGGCATAAAATAAGTATAGAGGGCTGGGAACACAAATGGCAATTCTACTGAAGTGGTGGGGGTCATAGTCTAGTATTATACTTTATGGGGTATGGCTTGGCCAAGATGGCGGTGAGACAAACTTAGGGGAAGCTCATTTGGTTGCCTCAGCATCGGTGACCATATCGCTCACCTTCTATTGGAAAAACGCGCCAGCAACGTGCCTCCCGTTGAATACAAGACAATGCTGCCTCGGCACCACCAATCGCCATCATCTGTAGGCCCTAATCGGGCACTCATCGTGCCTCAGACATGGCAGAACATGTGACTACCCATCCTTTGCAGCCCTGCTTTTGGTGACAATAGCATCCCGGGAGTTGGAGCTTCCTGCGCATCAGTTGAGGCAGAGTGGAGTACATATGGCAGGTGAGCACATGGCCCGATCCCTCTTGTCTTGAGTGCTGCTGCTGGACCTAGCCCTGCGCTTGTAAAGAACTCTGTGTTCTCCCCCCCCACCTGTCCTGCAAACATGGGCACAGCCTCCTGCTACCCCTCTCCCGCAATCTTGGCTGATGCAGAGCCCTAACCCTACAATGCCAACTGATAGCCAGTAGTCACCTGCCCTTTTACGGGGTGCTTGTCTCCATCCATCCACCCTGGACCAGCCAGAGGCCATAAGCCACCCCAAAAAAGCAGCTGTGCACTTTGTCCACCATAAGCCAGGCTTCCCTTGTGACTAACTCGGCCTACTAAGATACATCTGTGGTCACGACACAAGTGTGGAGGCGTCCCCCTTCTTTACTACCCGAGGACCCATGACAACAAAATGTCAGGGGTGCTAGATGCCACACAGTCCTGTAATTCTTAAAGGGCACCCAGAATTACAGGTGTTGCTAGTGCTATTTCCTAGCAGATATGTACCACCTGGCTGCTGACCTTAAAGGACACCTGTCATCAGGTCTCTGTCACTAGTTCTGTCACCTCTACCTGTTGGAGCAGCTCACAAGGATCCCATCACAGCCTCTTTCTAGTCAATTTATACATTAATCATTATAAAATCATCTATTTTTTATTATGTAAATGAGGCTGGTCACATGGTCAGAAACAGTGTCACCCCTGTTACCCCTCCCCTCTCCTCCCCCTGCTCATTTCTGTGTGTAATGTATAGTAAAGCATAGTTACTGTCTGTACTTTACCTGCTGACATGCTGCATCCTCCTAATACACAGAGACACAGACATCAGCTACACAAGTACCTGACATGTTCTGCTATAACATGGCTGCCTGGAGCTGTTGTATCTTTCACATACACACAGTCTTCAGGGGGCGTGGCCACCAGCAAGCACATGGAGCAGCCATTACATAGAGCAGCTGTCAGTCAAGCACTGGGGGTGTGGCTGTACCTTCCACTCATGAATAAGCTGGACAGCTTGAATATGCTAATGACTCATTGGACATTTCACAGGTCATTTGCATACAGCTTTAGGGCCTCATTGCTTAAGTTTACAGGCATGTAGAGGGACAATGAAGAGATAGAGACAATGCTCTCGAATGGCAGTTTATGAAAATATATTTAGTTTAGGGGGTTATTTTGCATGACGGGTTCTCTTTAAACAAGAATGGCGTCAAGATCTGTCACTGGTGTGGGTGGATGTCTTCAGTATACTTCACCAGGTTTACCATTTGGATAATGGAGGTCACCACGTCTCTCGCAGACCTTTAATCTTAATCTGAGATGCATTAGAGACAGTTGGCCTCCCAGATGGATGATCTGGAGAATCGGAACAGGTGAAACAACACTAGGGTGAGAAGCTTGCCTGATGCTACATATACTCCTGATCTCCTAGCTACCCTCACAGGTATATTGAACACACTTCAGAATCACCCAGTAGAGAAACCAATTAAAATGTATAGGGCCGCCGCACTCTCCGACCTCACAATGCCAATCATGCCAGGCCCAGTGACATCATCTGTCTGGTTTATTTCTATACTCTGAAAGAGTAGATTATGCAAAAGGCCAAAGTGAAAACAGAATTTGACTTTGACGGTGCCTCTATTGCCTTTCTAGGAGAACTCTGTTACTGCGATCTCTCCTCAGGCCTTCCCTGAAAGCTTTACAGGACAGAAACATCTCGTACCTGTCAGATTCCCCTTCACTCTATTTGTTAAGATGGCTGACATATAATACTCCCTAAATTATCCTGAAGACCTTCCTGCAAATAATGATAATGGTAGATTATGAATGGGCCCTTAATAAAACCGTGTCCAGACTAAGTGGGGGGAAATTCATTAAGAGTCGTGTTTTAAAATCCCCCCGCCGGCGCTCTTCGTGGATACGGGATCAATCTCGGGAGGTCGGACCAAAGACCAGGTCTGATGTTGGAGAGAATTTTGCTAAAGTCTCCGCCGGATTTCTATTCACACTCCTGCCTGCCCTGCCTCTACACGCCCAAAGTGCCTTGCAGGTGAAGAAAGGGAGATTTACTGTATGTTCCTTCTCCGCCAGAAAACTGTTGCTGATGCTATTAGCTGCTTATAGAAGCACCATGCAAGCATCATTCACGTATGTTTGTGAACTAGTATTCATATACAGTATAATGGTTGCCAGTTTCACACTGCATTATTTTGGTCAATATTTTGCATCAGTATTCGGAAGCTAAAAACCAAGAGTGCATACTACATAAAAAGTATTTTGGCTTATAACTACTGATACTGACCAGAACACTGTTACATAGGATAGAGCAATTTTTCTCCATATCCCTATTATACATGTAATGAATGCCCACCTACCTCCTAAAATAGAGGACCTCCTGACATTATCTGTGAATCGTGAAGCAGCTGCCTGCCTGGGGAGAGCAGAATAGTGGTTGAAATGCTCCCTTGAAACACATTCTTACGTTTTACCCAGTGCATAATGTACACTATAGTAAAGCAAATAAATGTAGCCAGGGACCTGATGACATCTCCGCTATAAACATAGGTATCCAGGAATAAAAGTAAACAATACGGGAGCTGTAGGTTTTATTTTCCAGCCTTCTCACTTGTTTATTTTCCAGTTGCCGATAGTCTGTTATACTGCTCTGCCAATAGAATACACTAATATAATCTTCCCACTCTCTCCATAATGCACTTGAGGTTTTTAGTGTCACAGGAAAATAAAGATGCTTTCAGGAAACTCTGGAGTGAGCCCTAGCATTTCACAATGTGATGCTGGAGTCTGTCAGAGCCTGTCATGATATGCTGCAATACATAAAAGTAGTTTTCTACAGCAGCTACATTTTCTATTACTCGCCTTTGTAGAAATGATAACCAAATAGGTTGCGGAGTGGGAAGGTAAATAATGTGTAGAAATTGTTTGCATTCCATTCTTTCTGCTACATTTAATTTTCTGCCAAATTACCATGTATACTTGTGTATAAGCCAAGTTTTTCAGCACAAAAAATGTGCTGAAAAACCTCACCTCAGCTTATACACGAGTCAATTAAAAAATTAAACTTACATACTCGCCCTCCGATGTCCCGATGCTTGTCGCGGCCCCCGATGCTCCTCTTCTGTCTTCCTTTAGCTGTATTAGCCCGCAGAGACGCTTCCATGTGATCTGCCGGCTGCCGCACAGTATGATGCCGCCCATGACGTCATAGTGTGAGCCAGCGGGCAGATGACGTGGAAGCCGTCTATGCCAGCTAAAACAGTAGAAGGAAGGCCGAGGATCGGGAGGCGCGACGAGCATTGGGGCGCCGGCGGGTGGGGCTGTCTACATACTACTTGGGGCTGGCTGGCTAGCTGTACACTACTTGGGGCTGGCTGGCAGTATATTACATGGGGCTGGCTGGCAGTATATTACATGGGGCTGGCTGGCTATATACTACATGGGGCTGGCTCGCTGTATACTACTGGGGCTGGCTGTATACTATTGGGAGACTGTGACCAATGCATTTCCCACCCTCGGCTTATACTCAAGTCAATATGTTTTCCCAGTTTTTGGTGCTAAAATTAGGGGTCTCGGCTTATACTTGGGTCGGCTTATACTCAAGTATGTACGGTAGTCAAAAAACTGCTTTTCTCCAGCCTTATCATTTTATCCACCAGATGCATTGTTTTCTAACACTGAAGCCATTCAAGAATGGTGGTGGAAATGTAAACTTATTGGCACCAAGAGTTGCCACCATTGTGGTGATTCTGTGATGTTCGGGCTCTATCCTAGAATAGGATATTTACTGCTCTATATTAATTATCTAAATATCTATCTAAATACAGACAGTCCCTGGGTTACGTACAAGAAAGGTTCTGTAGGTTTGTCCCTAAGTTGAATTTGTATGTAAGTCGGAACTGTATACTTTATAATTGTAACCCCAGCCAAATTTTTTTTGGTGACAGTTGGATTTTAAAAATGTTGGGTTGTTATAAGATCCAGGATTAACAAGAAAGCTTAATTTCTGCCTAGGACTAGCCTAGGACTAAAGTACAGTAAATTACAAATAACCAGAAGTAACTAGGGGTTGTCCGTAAGTTGGGTGTTCTTAAGTAGGGGACCACCTGTAGCAGAGTGTGCTGTTGCAGAGCTGCACATTTACTCTGGCCTGCAAACGTTCATCTTTGGCAGTGCCTGGGGTAAATAAGGAGGTCCTGATTTTTCCGGCTTGATGGGGAATGGGGCTTCTATATGATGGTGCTATAGATATAAAGATTTATGTATTTATTTCTATAGTTGGGAATGCAAACTGCAGATAAAGTTCTTTACAGAACCATGATCCTGACAAAGATTGAACAATAACAATCTAATGAATGTGACACTTGGAGGCAATTTTCATATAATATATTTCATATCTTACCTGTTTAGTGGTGTAAAAGCGAGTGACAGGTTCCCTTTAAAGAGAACCTGTCACCCTAAAAGCTAGCGAACACTGCACTGCCCTACCCTGAGACCGCTAGACCAAGCTTACAGTGGTCCAGCGTATTAGTGAGGGGTGATCCAAGGCGCTGCTTCTTCCCCGGACCACCCCTCCCACTCCATAGGTTGGTGGTGACTGCCAGGCTTCATGCGGCAGTCACGGCCTCCTCGCACTGCCCCCTCATGAATATGCCAGACCGCTGTAAGCTTCACCTGCCGTTCTCAGCCCACCGTGGTAGCGCTAGGAGCTGCTTACTTTAGCTCCTAGAGCTTTTTTTTTTAGGGTGACAGGTCCTCTTTAAATGTCAAATAAGACAGTTTAATAACTGGAAATGCACAGTTTAGTTTAATTGCCCAGTTTAATCTTGACAATCTAAGACTATATTAGGAAATCCCTGAAAAAATTTGTGCAGATGTAATCATCTGAAATCACCCTATAATTACAAGAAGAATTAGTGTATATAATGTGTGATTGACAGCCAAATGTTGGTTTTTTATATTGTGAGTCTAGCAAACATATTGACACACCTAATTTGAATATATGGGAGGAATGTGAATGGTGTAACGATTCCGGTTATGTAGATTGCTAGTTCTGTGTCTTTAGTGTGAAGAAATGCGGTTATAGTTACTTATATTACTTTCTTAACCAAACAAATTTACACAAATGACTTCCTTTGCCTCTCTCTATATAAAGGCGGCCCCCTACTTAAGGACACACGACTTACAGACGACCCCTAGTTAAAGACAGACCCCTCTGCCCACTGTGACCTCTGGTGAAACATTCTGGATGTTTTAGCAATGATCAGCTGTAAGGTGTCTTTAATGAAGCTTTATTGATAATCTTTGGTCCCATTACAGCAAAAAAATTAGAAACTCGAATTGTCACTGGGGCAAAAAAAAGTTTTTTCTGGAGCTACAATTATAAAATATACAGTTTCGAAAGAGGCCAAGTCCACCGTGCCTTCTGCTTTAATGCCAACATGTCCATGTAGTGTATGGAGAACTTAAGATCGATCATTTCTGGCAATCAGCAGGGGTCTGAGCGTAAAAAGTAATATTTCTTGTTGATGTAAAATAATATTATAAAAGTATACGATACATTATAATGCTACTGATTTTCTGAATGTTACCTTTAAATTCCAAATTGCCATGTTACTAGTGATCTCATCATCATGTTATTAGAATGTACAGTACAGATGGATCACTTTTATATCTCAATGCAGGTTATTTGACTGAATGCCTATTAAGCTGTTTGTCTGCTATTGCCGGTGATAAAGTTCCTGAGGAATGCCTCTGTAGGGTGCACATTTCTTTTCAGCTTCTTAAATATTGTCAGTTTTCAGCTGATTTCTTTTAAATACATGGAGATTAGAACACATTGTAACTGTTTATATTTTGATAAGGCTACAAAATATTTATAATAAAATGTAAATGAAATTCCTACAAAATGTACTATCTTTATACCAGAGTAGCAGCTACCCATTCAGGGCATATATGCGGCTGCAAGCTAGCGGCCGTACATACGTCCCCCATAGTAAGCAATGGCCACGTGTGTCACCGTACACTGGGAAAAGATAGGACATTTCCGATCTTCTTCCCTGTGTACACGGCCGTATGGTGTGCATCTCTGTGGAGAGGGAAAGGGTCACCCCTCCTCGTCTCCAACGCTTGACATATGCCTGCCGAGCCGTAAATGGGTAGCCATACGTTCGTGTGAATTTGGCCTTAGACTGCATTCACACAGCCATACGGGGGACGTATATATACGGCCTATATATGTCCCCCATAGACGTCAATGTGTGCACGGCGCCCTACAAGGGGGGTACGGTGCGGCACCATACCGCTCCGTACCCCGTGAAAAAATAGGACAAGTCCTAGCTTTTCTTGGCATACAGCGCCGTGCGCCATATTCCTTTATGGAGAGGGGCGGGGATGAGCAGCGCTCACCTCTTCCTCCTTTTTTCAGAGCTGCCATTGGCCCGCCGTACTACGGTGAATGTAGCCTTACTCTGACAAGTGAGCAAACTGAGGATACAGGTTTCCACTGTGTTGTTTGTAAACCGAAGAGGGATGCAGAAGTGTTGGCTACAGCTTCAGCGACCAGGCGTGCTGTTAGTTTTTTGTTTTATTTTGACTTTCAACCTGTATATATTTGACATGTAAGCTGTGAAATACTAAGAAAATCTGGTAGGAGTAGCTTTTTACCCTTTAAAGTGCAACTCAGATAAAATTGGATGGGCTGTCAAGTCTTGGGAAACCATTTTCACAAAGGGGAGTAGCTGCTGCTCCATTCTCACTGTGAAGGATGAGGTCAGATGAATAAGATGAGGTCAGGTGATGTTGTTCTCTGTGTGTTGCTGAGTGTATGCAGTTTTGTGGATGCAGAAGTCTCTTACACTGTTCCCTATTGATTCCTCCGCCCCACTCTTTGATTCTATAGACATAATACAACTGAGGAGGTTGCTGGGCACTATCCAGTTCTTATGGAATACTGGTAGTCATCTGCCTTCCAATGGTGCGTCCTGAGGTAAAGTGCCCCAGTAATCGGACAGCGTGGTGGTGCTCAGGTATCAGTAAGACAGTCCATGAAAACTTGTAGTGAAGAAAAGAGAAGCGGCACTCACCATAACGTGCAATAGTCCTTTATTATCGGTGCATGGTACAGGGAAGTTTGCGGGGCCTATTGATTCTATAGACCAGTGATGGCGAACCTTTTAGAGACCGAGTGCCCAAACTGCAACCCAAAACCTAATTACTTATCGCAAAGTGCCAGTACGGCAATTTAACCAGAAAACTGACGGTTTAGTTTAGAATCAATCACAGGACTGTCTGAGCTCGGATTCCAGCAGTCCTATACACACTGAAATGCCACTTTTACACCATTTTACATCACATAAAAGAGTAATAAAAAGTTATCAAAAGGTCACACAGTCCTCAAATTAAGCTCATTAAGCAAAAAAATCACACCTCCCCAGCTCCGTGCACTAAAGTTATTAGCGTCACAAGATGGCGAAACTATTTTCTTTTTCGTACACTGTTTTAATTATAGAAAAAGCATTAAAACACAATAAAATCTACAAATCTGGTATCAATGCGATAGGACCGAACCAAAGAATAAAGGAGACAAATAATTTGGAGCGCACACAGCGAAAGTATTAAAATCCAGCTTCCCAGTACACGACATGGAATAATAAATGAGAAGTAAAATATGTTACGCAAATAATAAGCCCTCACACAGGTATAAATACATAAATGCACATATAAATATATAATATAATATGCATATACATAAATAAAAATACATATGTTACTTACTCTTGCTCAGGTGTCTGTTGTTCCAGGGGGGGGGGTCGGGGTGCAGCATCTGGAGTTCGGTTCAGTGTGGTTATGAGGCATGAGTTCCAGGGGAGGGGGTGATGGGGGGCAGTGACCGGAGTTGAGCGGGGGGGAGTGAGAGCGGCCGGAGTTCTTGCGGGGGGGGGGGGCGGGTTGCGGTAGCGGGCATACAGGCTGGGGTTCGGCGCGCGCGGGAGGGGGGGTGGGGTCCATGGGTAGCGGGCGCAGTTTGTGCCGTGAGTTTTGGCCCGATTGCGGGCGGAGTTTTATGTGAGGTGCGGGAGCGGGCAGGATGGATGCGCTGAATTAAAAAAATAAATAAATACACTCACCTCAGACTCGTTCCTCTGGCTGATCACTGCAGCGCACACGGAGTAAGGTTGCCCAGCGCTGGCAGCGTAATGACATCATTACGCTGCCAGCGCGGGGATGCTTACCGCCCTGTGCGCTGCAGTGATCAGAGTGACAGCAGGCAGTGTCAGCGCCCTGCTCTGTCATGGCTGTTAGCAGTATCGGAGCTCAGCTCCAATACTGCTAACAGCCATGACAACCAGGTGTGGACAGTGGTTGTCCGCACCTGGCAGTGGTTGGGAGGATGGGGGGCGTGCCAGCAGTGACGGCTTTGCGTGCCCTCTCTGGCACGCGTGCCATAGGTTCGCCACCGCTGCTATAGACTGTCTCTGGCTCTCTGCACCTCAAGCCGTGTCATGCACTTCTCTGCAATGTAGCGCCTTCCTTTACCTTCAGCTCTAAGGACACATTCTGCACAACCAAGAAGTTATCAAACCTAAGTGCTTACACAGTGCAGACTATAAACATCATGCAACTATTTCACTGCTGATTTGTGCTATTTATTTAAAGGGGTTATCCGGGTTTTAAAAATTACTTAGGGCCGGGCTTTGGTGGGCTAGTTAAACATAATAAACAAGTACTTACCTCCTCCGGAGCTGCCAATGTCCTGCGTCGCGGTCCCTTCGATCCGTGCCCCTGTTTGTTTACAGGGGCACAGAAGCTGCGCACACGGAGCTTCCGGTCCGCGATGTGGCTGGCTCCTCCCACCCGTCCCTATCTCTTAGCGTTGTAAGCGCTCCCTGTACGCACCTGTATACAAACTATACTGTATACTTATAAGGCACTCGCACTTTATAGAAACTTTATATATCAGGTTAGAGTGTGTTATTATGCTATAACATATGAATGTATGTTATAATATTAATGTATGTATGTGTAATGTTAATGTATGTATATAATGTTATTAGGGGCACTATTCTAGCAATATTTTATACTTTATCAACAATTCATATTGAAAACTACATAACAAGCAATGCATATAGTCACATCATTACCATCATGGGAGTGTTGAATACCTTCAGAAATGTTTTTTTCCTATTAAATTGTTAAATGTATTTGTCATAATGTTGGCCATTCTTGATTGCATGACTTCTTTTTTGAAACTCTTAAAGATGCCATTTAGCACTTAATTAACACCTCCACTTGTGTCTTCAGAACTCCTTGGGGTATTGAAAGTCCATAAATATTCCAAGGCCTCAGTCATTAAAGAACAGATGCTCGAAATAGACAATTTATTGTCTTCTATAAAAACAAAGCAGCTATTATTTCAGTTGGATGACATCATATGCTAATTTATGGCCCACTGATTAATCAGACAGCATCTCATTCCTATTATCACATTAATTATCAAGTAGACAACACATTTCATTTTCTGATTAAAATTTGTACTTTTGTTCGTGATGAGAAATCTACTTTTGTGAATCATAAGCTAAGCATTGTCTTCACACAACTTAGACTTTGTTTTCCATAAAATGGTATAAATTGTTGCACAGAAATAGTACTTATAGCATTCTACTCCTTTTTTAAGAATTATTTTGCAGACTTTGCAAGCCATGTAAATGTTTTTATTTTCTTATTATAAAGTTCCTTGGTTGACTATTGAGCTTTATGTATATATCACTGGAAAAATTTATTCTATGGGGCATATTTATCACTTGCCCCCCATCCTCCCTAGCAAAATTCACAATATTTATTGATAGCAAAAGATCCAATGGTAAACCATTGGATCTTTTGCTATCAATAAATATTGTGAATTTTGCTACCCTTGAAGATTTCATTTTACTCACTCTCTTTTTTGGTTACAAGCGCACCCACCCGGCTCTCTCTCTTTTTTTCTCATTGTGTATCCTATACATCAAGAGGAAGCGAAAATGCTGCGGCAGGTTCAATAATACGCCGGCACACGATAAATATGCCCCTACGACTATATGCATTGGTTGCAATGTAGTTTTCAATACAAATTGTTGATAAAGTATTGCTAGAATAGTGCCGGTAATAACATTAACAAAATATTATGCCCTTCAAAGAGCCATAAAAGGTAAGGTCTATCTGTGCATTTCTCACCATTGAACTTATTCTAGAGCCATGTAGTGGTCTGAAACACATTTGCAAACTTTATAAACTTGAAGTAGAATTACCAAATATATGAACTTCAACCTTTGTGCAAACTAATTCGCAAGTGCCCAATGGTTGGACATGGCAAAAGTTCCAGAAATCCTCTGTATAACCTACCCTGTACCAACCCCTTGTTAAACATCTTCAGCATTGTTCATTATCATTCATCTCTGCACACACACTTTCATGGAAGTGTTAAAATCTCCAACCATCTTTAGTACAGATGAGAGTCACTCATCTCCACCTTAGACTATATTGGAGAGATATCAATGTGGCAAGGTGTACAGAGGATAGAATGAGCACTTACCTTGATTGGGACCACCTCCTGCTCACTTACATACTCTTTTGCATATTATTTATTAGATCACTCTCCTTTTATATAGGTATCTTTGCAATTGTTTCACACTACTATCGGATGCTTGTAATACGATTAATGGTGTGGAAGCTAATGACAGATTCCCTAAGGTGATACAATTATGGCTGTAATAAGTTTACTAAATACATATCTATACAGCTACATGGAAGGACAGAAAGACCCACAGTTGTAGCTTTCAATTGGGATGAAAAACAATGGCAGCTAACTGAAAGGCCACTATACTGCACTGCATGTCATTCCCTGCAGGAGAAAAGGCAGAGTTTGGGGCATTTAATTGTTCTTTAAGCAGATTGAGGGACACCATATGTGGTTTGTGGCTATCAATGAAGGGAAGTTTGGTTATCACGAATGGGAAACTTGCTGTTAGAGACGACTACACCCCATCTATTGGGATGTTTCTTCTCATTTCTTATTTGGCGATTCTGAATGGACCTACGTCCTTCTGACACCACAAGCCAACTGGAGGCCAACTGAATGGGTCTGCTTATTTACAGTTTCTAGCAACTGTTGAAGGCTTACACCTCTTTTGTGTGCCAGAATTCTTTGATATTTCTTGTTTGCTTTTTTCAGTGGCTTCTTATGACTGTGCAGATCTGGCAGATAGACAGCAACCACTAGAAAACCATCATTAAAAATCTGCTACTTATTTCCTTCTCAGCCGTTACCTCTATAGGGCATGATTTAGTATTACACTTCCATATTATCTGCTTAGGAGTATACACCCTATATTCATAGTATTTCTGTATCATAAGTTATGTATCATTGCCAAGATGCCCGAGGTGTTCATCACAATTTGTGTTACATACAGTATATATTGTTTACTGCCTCTGTATCCCTGCTGCCTACATGTTTTATATAACCCATCTGCACACATGCTTTATGTGCTCTATCTTCGTTATCTGTATCTGCTCGGGTTTGTTTTTGTACACATTCTTGTTTTTAATTCACTACTATCAAAGATTGTTTCATTTTTGCACATGTCTTTCACATGTTAAAATCTGCTACTTGTGTCAATTGCATGTGAGGGAGCAGGACTGTGCCTCTTCATTTTGGTGGTCTAAACAGAAGTGATATTGCTGATGTAATACATTTGAAAGCAAAACACATAATTTTCAAAACATTTAATTATGGCTTTATTGAAAAAGCAAGGGGTTTCTCAAGGTTGGGATTTGTGCCAATTCTAGGCAAAAGTTATGTCAGGTCTACAAAGCCATGAACCATGACCTCAGTAACATCTAAAGGAACATTGTTTCATAGCATATAACAGTGTCAAGGCTCTTTGATCCAGTCTTACCAAAGAATGACCCAGGAAACCACCTCCTCCTCAGCTCTGGACTGTGAATATGGGAAAGTATGTTTTAGCAGTGGTGCTTTGAAAAGAAAATCAGGGCCTTTCATGGGCAACAAGAACAATCCGTCAAGATGCTATGACTTGTCTCATCACAGGAAACACATATGAAAAACCTTTCAAAGGGAGTGTTGTGCACTCATGAAAAGTGTTTTCTTTTTTCTTGACCAGTAGTGCTCATTTAGTTTCATTGGGTGCTGATTCACTGGAGATGATGTGCATTAACCCTGACATAATATGAAATGTAATGCATAAAGTAGACATATTGCAAATGTTATTCAGCAACATATTTAGGTGGTAAATCTATCTGCCTGAAAATGCAATGATTTCGAATTTCAAAAATGGCAATTTTTTTAAAAAAAACTCATGATTTTTTTTTTTTAAATAAACGTAAAACTTAAGTACAACATGTGGGGAAAAAACTGTCTCAGAATCACTTTGATAAGTAACAGTGTTCAAAAGTTATAACCATATAAAGCGACGCGACACAAGTCAGAATCCAAAAAATGGGGCTTAAGCTACAAAATGTCTGTGTCCTTAAGGGGTTAAAAGTCAAATCTTTATTCCATACTTGTGTAAAAACAGACGTTGCAAGAAGGGAAAAAGACAGCAGGAGCCCACAGATGGCGGTTGTCTGTTTTGCGCTTCACATGCGCTTAATCCTGCCTGACTAGCTGGCGTCCTCACCTGTACTTTGATTGCGGACACGGGACCTAGTAACTAAGCAACCAAGTCAACAAAACCTGTGACTGGCTCACTATTGAAAGTAGGAAGTCCTAATGCTATGACATATCGGGTGCACCAGAGGGCCCAGCAGAAGAAGCTTACTAGCATGTTAAACATCAGAGGTAAGTACAAAAATGATAATTTTACAGTTTAGACAATACAAGGTGTCCTAAGCCCAAGTACAGTATAGTAAACAATGCGAGGCATAGCGAAGCTGAAACCAAAAATACTGGTACACCATAGAACATATGATTTGAGCAATAAGACAATATCAAAATAAGGAGGATGGGATGAAAAGAAAAAATTAGATAAAAGGAGAGGGGAAAATAAGAAATGAGGATCGGAACAATGAGGAAGAAGAGCAGAAGGACCACAAAGAGGAAGCGATAGTAAAAATGAAATAGGAATAACAAAAAGCAAGGAGAGAAGGACAATATATACCATTTGGACAGTATTACAAAAAGGCCCCCATTCCATTTTTGTCGTTCAGACCTAAAGGGCCTAACACATTTGTTTTGATTATCCAGGAGGCTTCTCGCCTTAACAGGGTCTTATGTCTGTCTCCTCCATTGGGGGGAACGGAAACAACTTCTAATCTAATGCAAAGTTTTGTAATGGTTTTGCCTATACAGAACCTGCTGCATGGTCAAAAAAGAACGTAGACTATAAACGCAGTTTTACATGACATGTTTAAGTGTATGTGGGCAACCTCCAATATTGCCTGTGCACTTGCTGCAGCCGGTGACTTTTCACATGTGATAAGTCGCCGGCTGCGTTTATATCTGCCTGCCTGACATAGAATAAACTCGGCGCAGCACCCTGCCCGATACATCAAGAGGTCGAAGCCTCCTGATGTATCGCACTGTGAAAATGAATTGGTGGGGCTATCATACACAGGAGCACAATAAATATCCCCCATAGACTATAGAGAGACCATAAAAGTCAATGGGGACGTTTTTCTGACACAAAAAAAAAATTGTGGTGGTTTATTTTGCATGTAAAAAATTTGGTTGTGGGCTTGAGGCCATGTCTGCAGATAAAGAAATGCTCAGTAAGCATCTCTCAGTTATGATATAGTATATCATAGTATATGAGACTAGAAAAAGGCGTCCATCAAGTCCAAGTTTATTTAAGAAATAAACAAATGTTTTTTCCCCACAACCTGTGATATTTTTTCTCTCCAGAAAGGCATCCAGGCCTCTCTTGAACATGTACATAGAGTCCGCCATAACAACCTCCTGCGGCAGAGAGTTCCACAGTCTCACTGCTCTAGTAAAGAATCCGTCTATTGGCAACGAGTAAAACTCCTCTCTCTCTATTGGTTTATCGAGGATTCCACCTTCCTGGTCACAGGCCTAGGTATAAAAAGATCTTTGGAGAAATCCTTGTAATGTCCGTTCAGGTATTTGTACATTGTAATGAGGTCTCCCCTCAGTTGTCTTTTTTCTAAACTGAATAATCCCAAATTTTGTAATCTGTCAGTGTATTCTAATCCCACCATTCCCCTAATAATCCTGGTTGCTCTCCTCTGCACCCATTCCAGTTCTACTATGTCCTTTTTTTTTACACTGGTGCCCAAAACTGTACACAATATTCCATGAGTGGTCTGTCCAGGGATTTAAATAAAGGCAAAACTATGTCTTTATCATGAGAATCTATTCCTCTCTTGATACATCCCATGATTTTATTTGCTTTTGCAGCAGCTGCCTGGCTCTTGTCACTATAAAATTAAGTTTACCATCCACCAATAAGTCCTTTTCAGCTGCAGTTTTACCAAATAATTGACTCTTTAGAACATAATTATACTTTTTATTTCCATGGCCCCAAGTGCAAAACCTTACATCTATCTACATTAACCCCTTATCACCGACACTAGTTTTCAGCTCAATGACCAGACTCGATTTTTCAAATCTGACATGTCTCACGATAATTGGTTATAACTTTGGAACGCTTTAACATATCCGGGTGATTTTGAGAATGTTTTCTCGTGACACATTGTAAAAATCCTGGCAGCTGCAGGGTGCTCCTTCCCTTCTGCGCCTCCCTGTGCGCCTATAAAACAAGTCACAGCCACATGTGAGGGGTCTCTGTACAAATTGTAAGGTGGGTTTTCTCTTTTTATCATTTGGAAATGTGTAAATTTTAGGGCTAAATGAACGTATAACCGGCACAATTTTACCATTCTAAATTTCACCTCCATTTTGATTCAATTACTATGAAGATCTCAAGGGGTTAAAAATCTTTGTAAAAGCTGTTTCTGATAGCTTGAGGGGTGCAGATTTGAAAACTAAACTACATTTATCCCCAAAATAGTCAATTCTGAAAATCCGGAAAAGCGATATTCAATTTGTAAGCCGTGTGACATCAAAATAAATTATCCAGACATTTCAAAAATTATGAAGATGTAAAGTAGACATATGGGAAATGTTATTCAGCAACTTATTTAGGTGGTAAATAGATCTGTCTGAAAACGCAATGATTTCAAATTTCAAAAAAGGCATATTTTTCAAAAAATTCACCATATTTTCTTTTTTTTTGTAAATAAACGCAAAACTTATCAGCCCAAGTTTACCATTAACCCCTTATCACCGACACTAGTTTTCAGCTCAATGACCAGACTCGATTTTTCAAATCTGACATGTCTCACGATAATTGGTTATAACTTTGGAACGCTTTAACATATCCTGGTGATTTTGAGAATGTTTTCTCGTGACACATTGTACTTCATGTTAGTTATAAAATTTAAGTGATAAGTTTTGCGTTTCGTTCTGAAAAAAAGTGAAAATTTGGCAAAAGTTTGTAAAAATT